>QEPC01012679.1:5890492-5903182 GCA_003113815.1 Sphenodon punctatus | reverse complement strand
CCCCCCCCCCCCCCCCCCCCCCATCAATGTTTGCCAGCCAAACATTGTCATGCTTTGCAAGCACGCGAGAACCTTCATAGGCTGGGCTGCAGCTTTCTCTGTGTCACCCAGCTGAAAGAGAAGCCAATCGGGTGGGAAAATATCATTTCATTGCCAAGCCCCCTACCCACCTGCTTTATAGAGACGTGACACGCTTTTTCTAAAAGTAGTTCCGGGCGTTGGAAGACAGGGTTTCGCAGGCCTGATCTCTCCTGCTGTCTGTCGTTCATCCTTGGCACTTGATTTTTGGGCAAAAACAGAGAGCGTGACTAAAGCAGCCGCAAGCAATACTGACGCGGGATTGGCCAGCAGGATTGATGCCTGTCGTGATGTGCAAAGTCATCCCTGCTGTTTGGGGGCAGGGGTGTGTGGAGTGGGCATCTTTTATAGTCTCATCCTTAGCACGGGGGCCGTCCTCTCCACCACTCCTGTGACCTTTCGCCACGCATGGTTTCACTCCATCAGCACGGCGACAGCTTTGACAGTTCCGTGACGGCTATATTTCTGCTTAAAGTCAGCCTTAAGCCTTGTATCATTCCCTACGTGCTCCATCAAGCCCTTGAAATCCACGGCTAAATATAAAGTCCAATTGAGGAAGCGCCAGCATTTGGGAAATGTGTCAAGTGGCCTTTCCTGCAGCCTTTGTCAGGAGATGGGACTGTCACCTTCCTGCGTGAGAGCGATTTTTCTCAAAGCAAATAGCCACGGGTGTGTGTGAAACGCAAGGCTTGGTGTGACGTTAAGGAGTGCAGAAAACCGGGGCTCACATGAGTAAGGGGGGGGCGCAGTTTAGCATGCCCTCCAGCACTACCTTTTTACCCTGTACAGTAATGGGTTTTGTTCTCTTGTACCAGGCTCCCAACAGTGTAAGGTTTGTATCCAGTTCAAAGGGGGGGGGGTCATTAACACCTCATGAATCCATCCCAAATGAGCTGTGATACCTCATCATCATCATCAAATGTATTGTTTACACAAAGGTATCACAAAACACAAATAAAACACTGAAAAACAATAATGAATAAAAACACTAACCCTTTACTCCATTTTCTACCATCAGTCATTAAGTTAAGAGGCAGACACCCCACCCCACCCCCAAAAAAAACCCCTCAGGTGTCTAGCTGCTACACAGAACTTAGCAACCTGTTCGGTAATTACAGGAACAATATCATTCAAGAAAATCACTCAAACCTTGCGATTTGGTACTGGAATGCATCCTAACAATCGCAGGCTCCAAAATTTTCACATCCGGGAATATTATACAGCAGGCAAGTAGGTCTGGGCAAACAGAACAGAGTTCAGAAATTCGGTTCGGTTTGGAAGTTCGGTTCGGTTGACCGAACTATTCGAGTTAGGTCGGAACTCCAAAGTTCGGAAATTCAAACCCCATTGAACTAAATGGAATATTATCTTTTAGGGATGAGCGAACAGAGGAGAGTTCGGAAATCCGGTTTGGTTTGGTTTGAAAGTTGAGTTTGGTTTGGACGTTTGGTTCGGTCGACCGAACTGGTCGAGTTCGGTTCGAACTCTGAACTTCCGAACCGCGTTCGCCCATCCCTATGGGCAATCAAAGAACGCATGTGTAGGTGTTTCCACCACCTTAAGAGTACAACATTTACAAAATCTTTGCTGATGGGCAAAAGACCCAAATCTGGCCAAAGGAAAGGCAACTCTGTTTGGCCAATTCGGTAAGTTGGATGTGACACCTAGGCTAACAGCCCCAGCTGCTTCATTGCTGCGGGGGGAGGCCCCTTTCTCACTTTAACATGCTACCCCTATCAAAGGTAACCCCCAGACAGGAGGAAACTGTGTGCCTGGGAACAGCATGAAACCTAAGAAGGTATGGGGAGGAGGGGCGGGGGGGATGAGTGTGTTTTCGAGATGATTCCAGCCGTCCACTGGAATCCCAACCCTACAGGACAGGGTTCAGGGCTCCCCACTTCTTCCTAGCAGGGTCCCAAACCCGATCGCTTATAGAGTTCCTTGGATGGTGCCCATGAGGGGATAGGGGGCCATGAGGAATGGGGCAAGGCCACCAGTGGTCCTGCATTTTATCTTCATCCCGGACTCCACAAATTCTAAGGCCGGACCGGACTGTCATTCTTCCTTCCTCTGCACATGGAGGAGACGGTAATTCCCATTCCTAAACCTTGAATCCCTATGAACGCAAAGGAGTAGGGAGAGAGAAGATCCAACATAAGTGCCAGACTGGGTCAGATCAATGGTCCATCGAGCCCAGCATCCTGTCTCCGACAGTGGCCGATCTCAGTTGCTTTTAAGAAGCACCCAACAGGTCACTAAGGGGTAATCCGTTCACTCCCAGCTCCCTAGAGTAAAAGGTTACATTTCCCAAACCAACCCGGCTAACAGTTGCCAATGGACCGATCCTCCAGAAACTTGTCCAACCCTTTTTTTAAAACCAGCCATGTTACTGGCCTTGACCTCACCTTCTGGCAAAAAGTCCACAACTTAATTGTGTGTTCAGTGAATAAATACTTTTATTTAAGTCTGCTACCTGTGAGAGTTCTTGTTGTATCTGAGAGGGTCAATAGTACGGAGCCCGGTCCCTCCATCTAGCCTTGCAACACCACCAACGAGGCTTCTTGCTTGCGAGGCTAATTTGAATTTTCTGTGCCGTACGGTGCATCCTTTTCTCGGTACGTGGTGTTGGGAAAACTGGCAGCTTCCAAACAGAGAGAGACTGTTTTCCTTTTCCTCCCCTGCCAAAGGTACGACCCCCAGATGAACGAGTGGAGGCGCGACGTGGCTCCTTTGAGGGAAGCAAAACAAGATATGGGCATGGCCACCCTGGGAGGCTACCTGTACTGCGTCGGGGGCTACGACGGGATGCTGTGCCTTGGCTCTCTGGAACGGTAGGTGATGCCAGGCGGGCATTACTCGCAGACTGACTTTATTAGGATTTCCAGTGTTTTTTGTATAGGGTTAGCAACGTGCCTGGTGCTTGACAATTCTTGATTAGTCACAAGTCCCTGCCCCAAGGGGCTTACAATTTAGGATGGCCGAGGGGCGGGGAGAGATGAAGAAGAGAACTTAGGGAGAGGCAGGGAGACATCCATGAAGTTGAGATGTTGCAACAGGGGCAGATGCTTCGCTTAGTTATAAGGGGAGGAGGGAATTCTGAAGGGTAAGATGGTGTAAGGAAAAGCATCAACGAGCCATCTATTTGGGGGGGGAGGAGCCAGGCCAAGCCAGCTGGAAGAGGTACATTTTTAGGAGGGATTTAAAGGGGTGATGGGAGAGAGTTACCATCTCTGAGGCGGTCTTTCATTGTCCTGTGTGAAGTGTTAACGGAGGGACTCTGTCTCCATATAGAAACCTCTCCCCTTTTATAAGAGGTCACGCCCGGCTCCAGTAGGAGGAGAGTGTAAAAATAGGGCTGTGTGTTTTGAGGTTTGATAAAACACGAACACAAATGCCAGTTCTGGCTTCTGTATTCAAAACACAAATGCAGAGGCCGTGTATTCCAGTTCCAGGTGACCCCCCAGCCCCAAACCATGGTATCTGAGGTCTTGAACTGGGCCCCCAAAACTGTGAGCCAGGCTGCTCCTCTGACTCTCGGCTTAGCTGCCAGTTTAGGGAGCCCTCCCCAGCTGTAGGAGTCGCTGCCGTTTCCGAAGAACCGTAGCCTCTAGCACCGCAGCCAGGCCCAAACCCTAGATGAAAATACTAATAAACACACACATTAAAAACAGAAATACCTATACAAATATTTGCCCTCCCGCACAGCCCTAGTAACTAAGAAAGCGGGCCTTTCCTTACAGGGAACTGAGACTGGAAACGGGGGTCGTGTTCCAGGGGTCTCCCTCTGTACAAAAGGCTTGAAATTAAGAAATGATCGCTTACTCCAGAGACACGGCCTCCTAAGCATCCCCACCGCCCGGGGCTCTGGAGGCCACGCCCCTAGCCTTCACGTGCTCCTAATTTCCTCGTTGGTTTTAGGTATGATCCTGTCTGCAACCGCTGGTGCAAGATGGCGCCCATGCGTCAGCGCCGCAGGGGTCTGGGGGTGGCGGTGCTTGACGGCTTCCTCTATGCAGTTGGCGGCTCGGACGGCCAGTCTCCGCTCTATTCAGGTAATGGGAGAGTTTGGGAATTAACCAACCTCCGGTGGCAAATGTTGTCATTCCTGTAGGAATGGCTGGATGGAGGCTAGGCTAGCAAGCACATTTAAATCCTAGTGCAATGGTGCGTTGAGACTTGGGCAAACTAGCCGAGAATAAGCTCGCATGAATGTGTCGCGGAGACAGGATTGCCGCTGCCTCTCTCCGGGAGCGAACCAGGAGTGGGAGGGGCCATGCCAGAGTGGGCGGGGCCAAGGAACTGCCATGCCTCCTTTTTGATGCGGCCCTCCCCAGCTGCCCCTCGAAGCCCTGAGACTCTGGACGAGCCACCGGCAAGTCTCTCTGTATCCCTGTTTCATGGCAGGGAAACCAAGGCCACAATTCTAAGGGCTATGGACAAAGGGCTTAACAAACCCAGAGGTCCATAGTTCTCTGTCCATCCCTCTGTCTCTACCAGTGGAACGTTACAATCCCGTCGAGGACCGGTGGTCCCCGTGCCTTCCCCTGAGGAGCTGCCGAGAGAATCTCGGCTGCGTGACGTTTCGAGGCAGCATCTATGCCGTCGGCGGGCGGGACGAACTCACCGAGTTGCGCAGCGTCGAGCGATTTGATCCGCTCGCCAACGAATGGCGGCCTTGGATACCCATGAGGTCAAAAAGGAATAAGGTAACCGTCCGTTTGCCCGTGAGATTCCCGCTAGTGACCTTGCGGTGCTTTGCGGCGGTGGCTGGGGGTCGTGTTCTAGATACCCCGTCACGGGCCCCACGAGGGAACCTTGGCGGAACTAGGAAGGTCCAGTGCCTTGTAATTCTTCAGAATGCCGTCCGAGCTGGGGACGGAACCCCTTTATCTGGTTCCCAACAACTCCTTTTGGCTTCCCAGCAGACCTGACATGGATGCTTGGGGGGGAGGTACATTCTAGGGGGTGGGGGCGGGACACGGGAGGGAATTCCAGGTTTTTTTGGTTCAGTTTTAACTTAATTTTTGGATTGAAACACGGTTTTGTTTTACGGTTCTGTATCTAAATCGGGGCTGAAGCGAGAATGAAATTAATTCTCAGGAGAAGCTCACAACCCTGCATGCGACTTTTCCCAAGGCCACCCAGCGAGCGAGTGAGTGAGTTTATGGCTGGGGTGGGATTCAAAGCCTGCGTCCAGCATGCCCATAGTGGCCCCGGTTCGAGCCTGGGTCATTCCAAAAGCATACGCACCCTTGCTGGTCGCCCTTAAGAGAGTGGAGGGCTGCTCCCTTGACCTAGAGGACACTGGAGGCCCCTTCCAACTTGGACCTCTCCCTGCCCGAGTCTCTCCTCTCTGTGCTGAAGCTACTGTTGGTATTTAGGTTAGCCTGGCTGCAGCTAATGGGTACCTGCTGGCCGTCGGGGGATTTGATGGCGTCGTGCACGTGACCACGGTGGAAGCTTTTGACCCTGAAACCAACCAGTGGAGGTAAATCGACATACGGTCAATTGTTTTCAATTAGCTTTGCCCGCCCCATTAGCCGTCCTCGCGCTCCAACAGGCCTCATTAACGGCAATTGCTCTGGATGCCCTCTGGGGGAACTGCAAATAAATATATTAACGACTGCTCCAATTCCCCACCCTAAACTAGAACCAGAGGCAAGGAACCTCACCCCTCCCAGAGGCTACTTGGAAAACGAATACAGGCTCCACAGGCCACGTAGAAGTTGGGGGCGGGATGAGGGGGAGGCTGCTTGAGGGGTGGGAAGAAAGGAGAGGTGCATGGAAGGTATTTTGAGGGGTGCATGAACTACTACTACTAGTTTCTTATAGCGCGACTAGGCCTATGCAGCATACTAGTGTCAGATTTTTCAGAGACAAGTCCCTGCCCCAATGGGCTTACAATCTACGATGGACGTGTGAGGGGCAACACGGGGAGAGCCGCGTGCACATTCCCATTTTACAGATGGGGGAACTGAGGCTGAGAGGTAGTGACTTGCCCAAGGCCACCCAATGAGTTCATGGCTAGGGCAGGATTCGAACCCCTGGCTTCCAGAGGCATAGTTCCCTACCATGTGGGGAAAGGGCTCAGGCGAGTCCGGAAGGCCCTCTTTGCAAGCTTCCTCAGTGCTGCTAAAGGGACTTTGAGAGGGGGAGGGGGGGGAATGGGGCCAACACACCGCACCCATCTGCTTAAACCAATTTCCTAGCAGCACTCTGGCTGCTTCCAAGGGGCCTTGCCAAGAAAGAAGCTTCTCAGAGTGGGTGGAGGCAGGGGGCGTAGCAGCCGTAGGAACAGGAGGGCCCTTTGTCCTGGGGGCCAAGTTGCCCCCCCAAATCCCTCCTATCCTGTTTGTGGTGCAGCCAGGCGGAGACCAAGGGGAAGTGTGAGAAGGACAGAACAAGCGGTGGTGGCAGTGCAGCGCAGCAGGCACCAGAGGGTGTCGGGACAGAAAGTGACCAGAGGGGAGGGGAGAGGGGCATTGGTCTGGTGCCAGCCCCCCGGAGGAGTGGGGAGCATCGGTACCTTGCCTTTTGGGTCTGTGTGAGAGAGTCTGGATGCATGGGGGCAGTGGGGCCGGGGGGTCTGTGTGGGGGCAAGGGGTCAGTGTGTGTGTGTGTGTGTGTGTGTGTGTGTGTGTGTGGTCTGTGTGCAGTGGTGATGGGGGAGGGGAAGGTCAGCAAGTCCATTTCTTGCCAATGGGAGCGCTGGTCTCACCCTCTCTGAAAACGTCCTTTTGGGGGGGGGTTGCGGCTGCTCTTGGGGTGGGTGGGGGGGCGTGGTCTTCATGGGTAAGCCCTGCCCCCCTCCCCCTGGTAACCCCACTTTATGGAGCCCATAATGAGGACAGCTGCCCAGGCCCACCAAAGCGGGGCTAGGCCGCTGCTCCATGCTCTGATGCCGCTAGGGGGAAGCTCGGGATAGCAAGCGGGACAGAGAGGTGGAGAAGAGCAAAGTACAAATACTCGCATGTGTGGGTTGTGATGGGGGCAGGGACGGGACTTTGCCTACCACGGACAAGTGTAAGAGGCGGGAGGCCCAACCAGTGAGCTCTGCCATGGATTCCCCCCTCCCCCTCCTTGTGTGTCTACCCTTAGCTCTGGCGTCTGGTCACCCCCTTCTCTCTGCTTCTGCTTGCAGGCCTTTTGGGAACACCCAGACCCGACACCCTGGGGGAGGCGTCGCCGTCCTCCAAATGACCCCCTAGAATCCGGACGCCACCCCTGATCCTCTTGTGCTGCATCAACACTGACCCGGCTGCGGGCTTGGGTTCGGTGGGAAGATGACATTCTGGGTATGGGAGTCCCTGGAGCGGGGTGGGGGGTAAGAAGCAACTAAAATGAGTGGCTGGAGCTGGGGGGGGCGTATTAGTCCAAGCTCCCATGTGGCTTCTTTTACGCAGCTCACCCGTGGGCTAAATCCCATACATGCCTCTTTGGCCAAGGGCCAACCCCGTTGGCTCGGACTCCAAGCCTCGTTTAAGGGATCCACGCTTTGATTAGCGCAGACTGGCCCCTACAACGCATCTACGGTCCCACAGCATCTGCAACCTTCCCGGCTTTCCCCCTTCAAAATTCTGCAACCAGAAATGCCAGCTCTGTGAGCAGAAAATACAGGTTCAGCAAGTGGAATAAATGAGGCATTTACAGAGTTTGTCAAATTATGCCAAATTTTGAAGGCAAATAAGCTTCCTGGCATTCCCTACCATCCAGCTTAAACATCGTCCCTCTTTAGGTCCGTTTGGTATTTTGCAACGTTTTCCTATCAACTAGGGGTGAAGCGAGAATCCATTTTTCTTGCAAGACTGGTTACTGAGATCTCAGGATGCTTTCGGTAATGATCCGAGAGCATCTCGCTAAAATTGACCGTGTACCGTAGACCGATCGACAGTGTATCATGTTCATCTTGGTAATGCATGTCTACAAAATGGCTGCCACAGTTGTTCTGTCCGTGGGCAGCCCTCGTCCAAGATGGTGCCGGCAGCATCGCCACCATTTTGGAAAAGGGAAGCCATTTTGCGCATGCAAATTACTGGGATGGATGCACGACATAGTAAGCGGTACACGGGAAACTGCAGCAAAGCAAGAAAAATTCTTGAGCGAGAAAGTGTCGAAAAAGCAGGGGGCTTCTTGATGATCAATTCTCACTAGAAACGAATTGAGAACTGTGATTTTGTGTGAGAATTGAGAAAAAACCGAGTGAATTTCAGCCCTGTTATCAGTGAGGGCTGCTGGTGGGCTTTTCCCTTCCTTGGGAGGTCATGGTCTGTTCCCTTAAAACAGGAATGGCATCGCTCCCACAGTCCTGTAATAAATACCAGATACTAACAAGGCCAGCCCCCCACTACCTACTTCACAGGGCTCCCTAATCAGGCTCTTGTTCTCCACTGCCAGAGGCAATTTCTGTCACAATTTGACTAAATGCAAAATTCCATGAAAACAGCGCCAAAACGAGTACCGCCAAAATTATGGTACCCGACCCAACAACATTGGGCACCAGATTAGTTCCTGACGGGCTACCCCATCTACTGATAAGGGAACCGACTTGGATTTTGTTATCTGCTCTGCCACTGGCTTCCTTTGTGACCTCGGGCAAATCCCTTCATTTCCTGTCCAGTACTTAATGCAACGGAATCTCGCCTGGAGCCTCGTGGCCCCACCGGGAATGTAATGAATAAATAAGACTGACTGCAGCGCTTCTGCAATTTTGTCAGAGTCCTATTGTCACATTTCCACGGTGTGTGTGTGTGTGTGAAACCAAACCCCTCCACGTTCAGCAATTAAAACACTCTTGGCTGTATGCAGTGCAACAGTGTGGGCCTGGAGGTGCCAGGCGTGTCCCTGTGGGAACGGGCCGCGAATGCCTGGCAAGGCAGACACGACCCTCCCTCCGGGTCTGCTGTAGTAGAGACGACTGAGCTAACGGAACGGCAGGGACTGGGTCGCCGATGGGAGTTTATTCTCTGGAGACAAAGCCAGACCTTAGGAGCCCTTGACAGACAGACAGACACCTTGTGAGAAAAGGCTCATTATGAAATTGATCAAGGGGTGGGGAGTCTCCGGCCCACAGATGTTTCCTCCCTTCCTCTGCCACTTCTGTTGACTGTGGTCCCCTAGCTGCATTCCCCAAGTCTCATGGGGGCTGGCGTGAGGCATGCCTCTTGCAGGATGCTCTGGTCTGTAGAGCCCTGAAGGGGTGTGTGTGTGTGTTACAAGGAGAGGTGTGTGGCTGCTTCCCCCTCCCCCCAGGTCCCATCCCCTCCCAAACATGGTAGAATCAGGCTTGGAAAAGGGAACCGAATGAGATTTAGGACTTGGAAATTGGCCCAGTCCCAATCATAAGCACAACTTCAATAAGCAAAACCATAAAAACATATTGGAAGTGTAGCAGGGAAAGTGTTTAGCATAAGAAAGATAAATACTTGGGACTATTGGGATCTGATATTCAAAGTAGAAATATTTGTACGAAGGCTGCTTGCAACCAGGTTAAAGAATGGTTAATGGCTATGCGCAAGGAACCATAAAACCTTTTTGCTAAATTGCCTCGCCTCCCATCCCCTCTTGAAGGCCATGCCAATAAAACCTCCTGTTCGATTGTGGAAGGAGGTACCAGAGGAGATAATAGTATGAGACAGGTGTCTGGGAGCATCTTGCCCCAGGAGTTCCTGAGATAAGAACGTGTGCCTTTCTAACTTAAAAAGGGACTGATTAAGTCTTGGCCTTGGAGGACTCAGCCATATCTTGGAAAAACTGGAATGAAGTAAAATAGACATTTTAGCTGAAAAGTTATAAAATTAGAAATCTGAGTCCTGAGGAGTGACAGTCCCTGCGCAGAGAAGCAGCAAGCACGAAGCTCCCTCCCAGCAGGGCTCCAAGCCTGGCCAACCGTCCGGGGACCGACCAACTCCGTCTGGTGAGAATCTTAAACGTACAACGTTGTGTGCTTTCGGTGGGAGCGCGTAAGCCAGTTTGGCAGGGCAGCAAAGGGGTTCAATTGGCTGTTGCCTGTCGAGGCTTTGGGATTGGACAAGGTGCAGTGATCCTTTACCCCTTGAGTAAGGATTTTTGGGGGTGACATCAAATCATGCCATTATGTGGTTTGTAAGGTTGGGGGGCTCCTCATGGCAGAAATAGGTCTCCCTTGACCGTAATTCTGCCAACGCCCTTTGCCTGCAGAGCAAAGGTGCTCTACTCCTCCTGTAGGTCACGTGCATGTCTGTGCAAGGAAATGTTCTGGTCTTTACCAAGCTGCTCTTGGGGAGGTGTGTGTGTGAACGGCCAGCCCCTCTGAACATCCCACATGCTTCTAGGACTTAAGGGGTGGGACTTTGGGGACTGGCTTGAACCCTGCTACCTCTTTCTTTTAAATACAAATTAAGCGCTGAACTTAATCATCCCTTAAACCGCAGAGAGCACACAAAGTCTATCAAGCAATACTCAGAACACCACCCCCCATCTGCAAACAGGATGACCCCCATTTGGGATCCTGGCCCACAATTTGGAACCTTCTACTTAAGCCCCCTCCCCTGTCAAACCCCACAAAGAATGGATCGATCCCACTCCCCCCCTTGGAAACAAGTGGGAATTAAGTCACAAGCAAAGGAAAAATGCTACCATCCCGCTGAATAATTATTCAGCGCCAAAAAGAACCAAGGCAGGTTGAGAACCTACCGTTGTTGTTTTTTCTCCCCACAGCATTAATTAGCTCCCCCCAAAACTACTCTCTCCTCTTCCTTGGTACAACTGACGTATCTCCCCCAGATTTATTTACTTCCTCTTCCCCCACACCGGAATGAAAAGCTGTCCTCTGCGGTGCGTCACGGCCTGGCCCAGCAAGGGCTCATGTGAGACTCGCTCGTGTTGCCTTCCGGGGGAACCTTCTCCTGGCTCTGATCTAATCACTCCCCACGTAAACTCTCGTCAGCGGCAAAGGATCCTGCTGCCTTAGAAATAAATGACACTCAGCCCCTCCCAATGAGTTTGTTTTCCCCTAATCTGCTATGGAGAAAAAGGCCTCAATCCTGAAGGGACGACAGTCCAGCAGCTCCTCTCCCTGTCAAGGGAATGACCCAGCCAGAGCCCGGTGTCAGTGGAATAAAGTTTCTGCTCTGCCACATCCCTGCAGGACAAGAAAATTACTATAGGGCAGCAGGTCCACACCCCATGCCCACTAGGGACGGCTGGACGTGCATCAGTAGAGAGGGCTCCAGCTACCCCACAAAGCAGGCCCTTTCAGCTCCATGGAAATGATGTGATCATGGTACGGCGTATGGCGACTTGGAGTGGATTTTTTCCCCACCACCCCAGCTCTCCACAGGCCTTTCTGAATGCTGCCCGAGCAGTGTTGCACATACATAACAAAATCATTTTCTTTGAATGCGCAAAGAAAGGGGGGTGGAAAGTATTTTATTGTGCATGCGCGAAGATTGGGCAGCTGCTGTAGTTCTGCAATGGGTTCCCAATCCGCTGGACCAGGATCAGACTAGGTAAGTCCACCAGAGAGCCCCCAGAAAAAAACCCACCGGGACTAACACCATTCCTCTCTGAGCACAGCCCCGATGCTAAGAGTCACACCCCTATGAGAAAGTGGTCTCCGTTTCTCCCCAATAATCCAGGAAATGGGAGCTGTGGCTGGTCTCCCAGCTTGCCGTCTGCCCGTCGTGCCGGCCCTCAAACAAAGGTTCCAGATCTGGCAGGAATGTTGGGTCGAGCCTTCTGGAGATTCCCTCTTGCTCTCCGTCTTGAAATCCCGAGTGTTGTTGGCAGGCAGTGGTGGCAAGAGACTGCTCCCCGTCTAGCTCCGTCCTGAACTCCAGCTCTGCAAGGAGACACCAACACTCCGTCAGCTGGCACCTTGGCTCCTCCAAGGCAACATACAGTTGCCAGAATTATAGCAAAGCCCTTCTGCCCAAAAGGAATCAGGAAGGAAAACTCGAGAGGGGAAGGGGAAACTTCTCCTGGGGTTGATGCTAAACGGTGCCCTGAGCAGAATCTTGCATATTCCATATTTTAAAAATAAACAAATTCTGCAACTGCAAATCCCAAGTTCTGCAAGAATTATACAAATGATGCCATTTTTTGGAATGCAAATGAGTTTTCCCAGTATGCCACTGCATCAATTCTGAACATGTTGCATCTTTAAAAAAAAATACTAAAACTATGATACAGACCTCTCACGGCAGGGGTCTCGCTTCTCCAGCATTGACCATTTTGGAAGGAGACCTCAGAACGTATGCTGGCAGCTGACAGTACCAGGACTCTGTTGGCTGGGATACACTGTTAGCATCCCAATTGGCTACTTTGCTGCGCTCCCCCTTGGGCTGTAATTTTGCAGCACCAGAGGCAATTTCCGCAATGGTTTTAACAAGGGACAGATTCCACAAAAATAGATGCAATTGCAGCTGAGTGGAGTTCACTGGGCCTTACCAATGAGGGGAAGGGAAGCAGAAGGCCCCTCCTCCCCCTGTACCCTAATCAGGAGGATCCTGTGGGATAACTCTGCACCTGGAGCCACAAGGTGTGTCGGGTTTTTTTTTTAAAAGCAAGGCCCAGGGACATGCAAATTATGCACGGCCTCTGTGCTGGCAAGGGTGTGTGGGGGGGGGGGGGGGA
>QEPC01012679.1:5877877-5890363 GCA_003113815.1 Sphenodon punctatus | reverse complement strand
CCCCCCCCCCCCCCCCCCAATATCACAGAGACCAATCAGCAAGGGACCCTCCTCTCCCCAGAGGAGTCGTGGGCTGCCCCCCGATGGCCCTGGAATTATACCAGCACTCCATTGGCTAGTTCACGGTGCTGACATTTCATTGGGCCGCTCAGACTCAGGGTCCCAGGGTCACTGGGGTGGGCCGGGGCTCAGGTGGTAGAGCGCATGCTATGCATGTATAAAAGGTCCCAAGTTCAATCTCAGGTATCTCTGATTCAGGATCTCTGGTAGCGCGCCTGGGTGAGGCCTCTGCCAGAGCGCCGGATTTGAAACCTTGCTGCCGTGTCCGGTTGTGACAATACTGGGCTAAGATGGACCATTGATCTGACTCACTTAAGCAGCTCCTTATATCTTTACTGCATTTTCCCCATTGAAAACGTAACAAACACGAGTCCCTGCTCGTAGCCTCACTCAGTCTGTAATACCGTGCTGCCAGAGGCAATTTCTGCAACCATTTGACCAAATGCAAAATTCTCCAAAAATGGCTGTGATTGCGGCAGCACAAAATTGACAGGGTCCTGACTATACCGCAAAGAGGACCAGGGCACGCCACAGGCTGCCTCTTTTGGGCCGTTGCAAAATCTCCCAGGCACGCGAGCAACGCCGATGCCAGTGGAATCGCTGTTAATGAGAATCAGGAGCCCACTCACCTAGCAGAGGGGTGCGAAGTTGTTCGTCCAGCCAGGGCTGCGGGCTGGCGCACGTTAGGAACGGCATCTCCGCCGGCGGTTCGAGCTTTGGCAGGGACCTGCAAGGGAAACGGAGGCATGTTGCTGGGACTGGGAGGGAGGCCAGCTTTTCTGCTGCTCTTCAGAGAGGATGGGGAGTCGGGGCAGAGCAGATGGCTGGCTCGAGATCAGGCAACTGATGCTTGCATTTTCAGGAACAGGGCTAATTAATTTCATCAACAGCAGCCTAGGGTGGAGGTTGCAAAAAAGGCCTTAGACGCTGGTTTGTCCCTAACCAGGAAGAGGGTCTTTCCTGATGGGGAAGCTCAGAGATTTGCACACTAGAAACAGAAGAGCTTAGACTGCATTAAAAGAAGGATTGCTTCCAAGTCAGCTGAGGTAATAATTCCACTCAACTCCGCACTGGTTAGACCTCACGTGGAGTCCTGTGTTCTAATTTTGGGTGCCACATTTTAAGGCCACTGACAAATAGGAAGGGGGTTCAAGAGGAATAGTTTTTGTAAGCAAGTCCTACAAGGAAAGGTTGAAGGAACTGGGTACGTTTAGCCTAGCGAAGGGAAGACTAAGGGGAGACACGATAGCCATCTTCAGAATAGCGGAAGGGCTGCCACCAAGAAGACGGCGAGGAACTGTTCTCCAGTGCCGCAGAAGGCAGGACTAGAGATACAGGAACATAGATTTCAGTTAACAATAAGGGGAAACTTCTGAATGGTAAGAGCAGTGCGGCAACGGAACAGGTTGCCTAGGGAGGCTGCAGGCTCTCCGTCGCTGGAGGCTTCCAAGAAGCATCTGTCAGGGATGTTGTGGCCGTAGAGCAAGCAGGGGGTTGGATTAGAGGACCTTCGAGGTCCTCCCAACTCTATGGTTCTGTAGGTCAACCTTCCTCTGTGGTGCATGCTGGGAAATGCAGTTTCAGCCTCATTCCCCAGGATGGGCCTTGCTCCCTGTTGGGGCTTTGCCTTCCATCAGACCCCTCTGCATTTACCCAGAAGCTGTAAAACAGGGCTTTATCCTTACAAGCATTCCCATCTGGGAAACGCATGTAGCTTAGAAGGGTGCACGTGGCACTCTGGTTCCCTCTAGTGGTGTGGTGGTGCCAGGCCACCCACAGGTTCAGCCGCCTGCTCCTCTACAGCGCTAACAAACCCATGTCTTTAGCTCAGAGGGAAGAGACTTGTGCATCTGAAGCAAGAGGTTCCCAGTTCAATCCCTGCTCCCGGCAACCCCTGCCAGGGGTGTTGAGTTACACACAGTACTTAGCTCTTCCTTCATCTACCTGGTATTTCTCTCTGGCAGATCCAATCCACTAGGAGGGGCTCTCCTCGAACTGCTTGCCAGGCTGAGTAGCGGCAACGCCTCCTCCAGTGCAGGATCGGTGCCGCGGTGGGAAGGACTCTGCCACCTCAGGGACGCGGCGCTCAGTAGGGGAGACGGCTCCTGGAGCCCAGGGGAGGGCATGGTGGTGAATTTCGGCAGTGGGCTGGGCCACGCTGAGGGGCCAGAGAGGTTCAATGCTGAAGGGGTGAGGTTGTCACCTGGAAGGCAGTCCGGAATCGGCATTACGAGTGGAAGGCGAGTTGCAGAGCATCATACCAACAAGAGCACTCTCCATGAAGACACCGAGCACAGGGATTTTGGAAGCCCTATAGAAACCCTGCCCAGCCCCCACTCCTGTACCCCCCCCCGCCCGCCCACCATTGGCAGATACGACACTGAGCCGGGGGGAGGGAAAGCCTCCAGTTGAGGATAGAAAGGCCAACCAGGAGCAATGGAGGGTCTGATTTTCTAACCGCTGGTGACAGAGGGGCCTTCAGTGGCCTTAACCCTGACTGGTCAAAGCAAAAGGGTTTTCGAACGAGCTGCAGCAGCGCTTGGAGAAGCAACCGGGCTTCAAAATAGCACCTTTGGCACCCGGAGGTAGTGCTACAGCGCTAACAAACCCATGTCTTTAGCTCAGAGGGAAGAGGCTTGTGCAGCTGAAGCAAGAGGTTCCCAGTTCAATCCCTGCTCCCGGCAACCCCTGCCAGGGGTGTTGAGTTACACACAGTACTACTTAGCCAGTCTGGAGCCAGTCTACGCACATGTGCCCTTTTCCAAAATGGTGCCGATGCCGCCAGCGCCATTTTGGAAAAGGGCACCCCTGCGCCGAACACCCCCAGGTGGCCATTTGGTGCACGCGCCGAGATTTTATCGCGGCGCATGCACACAACGGCCACGGGGCCATTCCACACATGCGCACCCTTTTCCAAAGCGGCACAGATGCTCCTGGTGCCATTTTGGGAAAGGGTTGGCGCAGCGGCCATTTTATGCATGTGGAGTAATTTTTTTTAAGAAAGAAAATTAATGCCACCCCCAAACAGCAGGATTGGGTTTTTTTGTTTTTGTTTTAAAAAAACACCCTGAAAACAAAGTGTTTCTTTTTTGTAAACGAAACTGAAAGGGGTGCCTTCTCCACCTCCTATTAGACAATGTCTTCGGTGCTGAAAATTCACAAACGATGCCTGAAAAGACTTTGGAAGCTTCCAAAAACAACCCAGCGTGTTGCCAGTAGCCCCAAATTCCCAAACAGACAAAAAAAAACCACAAAAAACATTACTATTAAAAAGCCACTGAACAAACCTCTCTTCCAAGAGGCCTCTGGATCGGTGGGGGGCTCGCCAGGTGCCTTGTCATTGTCTGTAGCTGTTGGGGTCCCGCTGGCCTGTTCCATATGCCTGTTTGGG
Source organism: Sphenodon punctatus (assembly GCA_003113815.1). Lineage (NCBI taxonomy): Eukaryota > Metazoa > Chordata > Lepidosauria > Sphenodontia > Sphenodontidae > Sphenodon > Sphenodon punctatus. Next base: position 5,886,912 of record QEPC01012679.1, on the reverse strand, counting down.
GAGGAGAATTCGAGTTTAGCCCAGGGGGGGCAACTAGTTCTTATTTGGCCCCTTTCCAGGTCCTGGATCTGGCCCCTGGATCCAGCTCCCACTCTCAATAACTGGTTTCAGGGGAAGGGAGCAGGGATGAGCACATGCACGCAAAGACGGGAAGGGGATGAATCCACGGCACAGATCAGGAATGAGGAATTTCAGTCCCAGGGGCCAAATCTGGCTCCTTTCCAGTTCCTGGATTTGGCCCCTGGATCCAGTTCCTCCACCAAAGCACTGAAAAACTTGGCTCAGGTTGAGCGAGCAGCGATGAGGGCTTAGGCGCAAGGAGAAGAGACAGCACCATGGACCCTTCGTTTCTGGCATGTATCCCTTCCGTCCACCTGCTCCCTGCCCACCTGCCCCCAATTTCTATGCATCCCTCAGAGCTTTGATTAGGGGCGTGCCGTGGCTCAGGCAGTGGAATACATGGTTCAAGTCTCGCCTTAGCCAGAAACTCACTGGGTGACCTTGGGCCTGTCATAATATTCTCTGCCTAACCTACCTCACAGGGTGGTTGTGAGGATTATATGGAATTGTTGTATGTATGACCGAAAGCCAGGTGCCACACAGGCATACGTGGTGTGCAACCACCTCTCCTGCTTCCTGACTGACTGGCAGAGTTGCTGCTCTGTGGTCCCGGCTGCTGAGATTATAAGGAGCAGCGGAGATTCAGCTCCTGAGACTCTGGTACAATGACGTATGACACAGGGCCATTAAAATAGCATGGGACCCAGGACAAGCCTGCTTCAGCAGCCCAGGGGCCACGCGGGGTTCCCAAGCCAGTGTGTCCATGCCTAGATTTGACTGCACAGCGCAAGGAATCCCTCTTGGTTCGAGATTTTCACTTATCCCAACCTAGAAGAGAGGAACACCAACCCAAACATGTTCTTGGTGCCTGTGCTGGCCCCTCTTTCGTCTTGTTCCGGAGCACATTCAGCCAGCAAAGTCCTTGCCTGTTCACGAGACACCTCCTCCGACGGAGCTAAAATCTGCAATTTAAAAGACACGCGCAGGCAGTGAAAACAACCCTCGGGGAAGCTCTGCGAGTCCTTTCCCCCCCCCGTATGCCCGAAACTCACGGTCGAGCGCTGCTCCGCTGGGACAAGCTCCTGAACAAGCTGCAGGTATTCCACGGTCATCTCCAGCACAGAGGCCATGTCCTCTTTCCGCCCCTCAAAGCCCGGCAGTAGCTTTCGGAGATTCTCGCAGCTGGCTGTGATTCTTCTCCTAGGAAAAGAAGAGAAACTGGGACAGGCGCGGTGGCTTGGTGGTTCAAGGCACACGACAACCAGGCGTTTACAAACATCAGCCTGGCTCCGCCGTGACTGGGGCCTGAACATTTGCCCGGGGCCTGCCAGACGTAGGCCCCAGAACAAATCCCACCCAGGGTTGGTGGCTGGGCTGGAAATGTGGACCCGGAGGACCACAGTCCACGGCCAGCTGGGCCAGAACGCGCGAGCCAGGCGGGAACATTTATTCCTGGCCCCAGCTACTCCCGGCTCGAGGGGTTGCCACGGCACCCAGCCATGTCTGCCTATAATAGGCAGCCATAGCTTGTCCATCATGCCGGGGGGGCGGGGAGAAAGCAGCAGCATGGGGGCGTGACTGGGCAGCTGTACGTTGCTCCCCAACGGGGGGAGGGTGTGGGAAGGTACGTTCCCACGGCCGGAGCTCCCCTGTCTGGGAGAAGTCCTCTTTCCTCCCAGACTGCCTTGTGATGCCTGTTAACACCCTATGTCCCTGAAGGCTGTAGGTTCAAGATCTGCTTGGTCTCATTCTGGAATCTGGATGGCTGCCTCCAGTCCATCGAGCAATGAACAGGGACTCAATCCATTGGGTTGGGGGAAGAGAAAGGCGGTCGGACATGGTGCTGGTCAAATCACTCCCTTGTGCATCGTAGGCCATAGAAACTGGGGGTCCTTAACCACACCAGGCCATGTGGCTCACGGTGGACGGATTTCCTGTACATGCACAACAGCAGCTGGGTGCCTCTCCCTCCCATGCAGTCCACAAAAGTGTTACTTACATACACTGGTATTGGTCTTGGCCAATAAAGATCTAAGTGGTGGGCCCTAAGTATTTTACTTACTTAAATTCATTCTCCTGCCCTATCCTGAGGGATCAGGGTGGGTTACACGATAAAATCAGACACATAAATAAAACCTGTTATCCCAAACCAAAAATGCAGCCAAATCTCTAAAAGACGGCGTCCTTTTCTTTATCCCGTCACGGCCCCTCCCCGAGGTCAGCCATCCGAGCGTGAGCAGCGAGGGTGCCAAGTGCTGGAACTTGGCGACACGCTGTGAAAGTCACTGCCAGCAGATTGAAAATAAAGAAAAGGAAGCACCTTTTCATGCAACGTACAATTAACCTGTGGAACTCATTGCCGGAGGATGTTGTGAAGGCCAATAGCATAACTGGGTTCCAAAAAGGATTGGATGACTTCTTACAGAATACGTCCATCAATGGTTATTGGTCAAATTGGTTGAGGGACGCAGCCTTAGGCTGTTGGGAGTGAACAGCAGGGAATGGCCTGTTGGGTACTTCTCTGAAACAACCAAGATGACCACTGTCAGAGACAGGATGCTGGGCTGGATGGACCACTGGTTGCACCATTAATGGGCATGTACCTCCGGTGTCTTTCCTTCACCACATTCCGGCTGCTGCTGCCTAGCTGCCTAGCCTCTAGTGACATTTTCGCCTCTTGGTCTTTGCCTTCCTGAAACGTGCTTAGCCACGGGAGATCCTGTGGGACAGACACACTCTGGGCACAAGAGCTGGAAAGAGAACAGACTGGGGTAAGAACGGCCAAGTTTATTGGGCCACATATATATTACTAGTATTATTAATTATCTATATTACACAAGCAATGTACCGGGTGCTGTACACTCAGTAGTTAGAGAGAACCCCCTGACCCAAGGGGCTTACAATGTAAGAAAGACAAGGGAAAGGGGAGACAAGGACGAGGCAAACACAGGGAGAGACAAAGATAAATTAATTTATGAAGTTGAGAAGCTGCAGTTACATAGTTTTATACATGCTCTCTGTGCCTCTCAGGGTGGGCTATATGGTAATGATCCTTATAATTAAAGCTCATTACTATGTTATAGTGTAATTCATATTACAAATTATAATATATTTTTAAAAATCACACATATACATGTATGAAATATGGTAGACAACTAAAATGTAAAACTATAAGATACAGACATTCCCATTCAAAACTCCTCAAAAACTCATCCCCACCTGCTAAACTTCTGGCCAAGTAACTAGGTCTTACACTGCTTCCCAAAGCTATTAGTCAAGGTCAACATTTGCAAGGGGTTAATCAAGGCGCGTTGGCCAGTCAGCCTGAGAGCAATAATGGATTTTAAAATCCCAGCCCTTAACGTGTGTTGACATCTGATGCCAAGCACATGCTAGCAGGCAGCCAAACTTGCACAGGCAGAGCTATAATAGGGAGGGTGTGTGTGTGTGTCTGGGCCAGCTGTGAGTGTCCCCTGCTCCTCTGCACGCACTTAGCTTCTGTTTGTGAGTGGCAGATCTAGCAACCAAACTCTTGACTCCTTCTGGTCTTAACTGCAACCCCCCCTTCTATGCACTCTACACTGGGGGAACCGACCTCACCCTCTCTCTCCTGACCCCCCAGCTCTGCAGTGTGGCGAGCAATCCTCCCCGGGGCTTTGCAGCCAGAGCCCCCCCACTCCAAGCCTGCCCGCACCCCCGCCGAACGGTTCCCAAGCGCCGCAGGGTGAAGGCGCCCCAACATCTTTGCGGCCCACGCCCTGGTTTGCTCCTTCGGGGACCCTGTAGGGGGGGACTCGGCTGCTGTTGGGTCCCGGGGAGGGGGGCCCGGCTCGTCCACGGTGGGGGCCGGGGGAAAGGCTCTCAAGCTCCCCAGGCGGCGCCTACCGTGCGCTCTGTACCTGGCTGGTGGAGAGGGAGCCCCGTGCGCCTAGGCGCAGAGAATTACGCACGGCGCTCGCCCAGCTGGGGAAGGGTTTGAGCGGCCGGATCTGGTCTTGAGGGCTCCTCCCCCCACTGAAATTAGGGGGAGGGAGGGGGTTGGCTCAGGCTCTGAAACGCAATTGCTCGGGGAACCCAACCACCCCCATAGGGAATAATCCGTTTGCTGGTAGGAGTTTGGTTTTGGTTTTTTTGGCAATGTGTGAAGGAGGGAGGGGAGCTAGTTTCTCTAACTGGAAAAGTTAAGGCCCGGTAAGAGAGCTTCCCTCACTCTCTTGTGTCATTTCTACCTTAGAAATGGGAATAAGGAACGAATAAGGAACTGGGAATGAGGATTGAACTTTGAATAAGGAACCAACTTCAGCCCCATCTTATTCTTGGACCCGATTCTGGGTGTTTTTAGACAAACGCCTCCCCGCCCTTTGCAGGGCTGCATAGGGCACCAATGCAGCCCTGCAGCAACATGCATGATGGGTGGGGTCGGGCTTGTCTAAAACATCCTCTGTCTTCATCGAAGTCACGGGCAGCTGGGGGCACCCTCTTGCAAGTTCTGTCCCTGCACCAAGTTCATCTGGTAACAGCACAGAGAGAGGTTCTCGGTGGCTGCTTCACAGCCCTGGAACTCCTTTCCCCATTAGAGTCATCAAAAGACTGAGCAATGTAAGACCAATTTATTTGGTCAGGCATTTAGCAGGTGGGGATAGGTTCCAGGAAGTATTTTAATGGGATTTTAAAAAATATATATATTTTTCAGCTTATATCTTTATGGGTTGTGTTTTTGAATTGTTACCTGCCCTGAGACTTCAGAGAAGGGCAGGTTAGAAATTTAAATAAATAAGGCCAAGCTTCTCTCCTCAGAACTCATACATGTATGAGTTCCCCTGAGACACATTAGTAATAATTCCTATAGCACTGTCAGTGTTGAAAGGGCTTTACAGTTCTCATCTAGTTCACCCTCAGAATAACTTCTGAGATAGCACATCATTATTATTTCTATTTTACAGATGGGGAAACTGAGACTGAGAGATAGTGGGTGAAAACAGACATGACGCTAACCACCCTTTAACCACCCTTGGTGGTTATTTATGCATGTTGCAGGGCGGTATTGGTGCCCTATGCAGCCCTGAAACATGCATAAATGACCATCAAGGCGGGTTAGTGTCATGTCTGTTTTCACCCACTGACTTGCCCAAGGCAACCCAGTGAGGTTATGGCTAAAACAGAGCACCGTATCCACTAGGCTACGCTGGTCTATATAAATGTTTGAAGGATCGGGGCCATTGCCTGACCCCATAAGGCTAGTCCCATTGAGACCAATCAGGCTTTAGAGCTGACGAGGTTTTTTTGAATAATTTATTTTAATTAGAAATCGATGTTCTGTCAAAAGCAAAAAGTGGATTTTGAAGTTCAGATTCTCCTCCTCCCCAAACATAATTGTCTGACTAATTTCCTTTTTGGTGAGGTTTTCAGCTAAGCTAACCCAAAACGATCAGTTGCACAAAACCAAAATCGACAGAAAATGGTGCATTACGGGGTGGTGGTGGGGTGGGAATTAAAAGGGGGAAAATATTCCCATCTCAAAACCTTCAAAATGAAAATAGAGTGAAACCCAGAGTGTGTGAAAGTCCAGTCATTGACCTCAGTGAAACCAGGATTTCTCCCGTATGTTTAAAAACGTCTAGAGAAAGAAAGTAAAATGTCTGGCCAGCTCTATTACACTATGATTCAGGACAAAAGGACAGTCCCTAAGAACATGGGTCAGACCATTGGTCCGCCAAGCCCAGAATCCTGTGCTCCAACAGTCGGGTAGCTTCGGAGAAGCACCCAACAGGTTGTAACGAAGCAATTCATTCCCTGCTGTTCACGCTGAGCTTCCGACACTGAGGCTACATCCCCAAACCTACTTGCCTAAAAGACCATTAATGGACCTATCCTCCAAGAATTGATCCAGTCCCTTTATAAACCCACCTTCCTCCTGACCCCAGAGCTCAGGAATCCAAATGCAAACCACCTTTGATTAAACATGGCCTTTTGAGGAGGTAGAAAGTAGGGCCCTTTTCACACAGACAGTCTAACCCTGACAAAATGGGTGTTACATTTTATTATACATGTTGCAGGGCACCCATAGAGCACACCTGCAGCCCTGCAACATGTATAATACAATGTAACACCCATTTTGTCAGTGTTACAGTCTGTGTGAAAAGGGCCTAGGTGGGTCTCCTGGAAGACAAAATACATCGACGGGAAAATGGCTGCATATGGAAAGGTTGGTGCTGCCGCATCTAGCGGCTGTAATAACTGCAACTAAGGGTGACCTGTATTCCCCCCACCCCATTATTGAGCCACAAGCAGGGACCGCGTCTATTTCTATGTTCTGTACAGCACCAGGTCACACGACTGGCGCTATACAAATGATTATAATAATAATAATTAATAAACAAGACTCTGTGCCTCATGTAAGTTTCCGAACCCTTTTACGATAATACCACATCCTGGTTTGTGTCTCAGCGGTGCCATTCCCCCTCCCCACCCCCCAAATGTTTGGAACTGTGCATTTTATTGAGCGGCTTGTTGCTTTTTTTTTTTTTTTAAATGAAATGGCTCGGAGACCAATGTTTGGATTCTCTGAGGGCAGGAATCCTTATGACGCCTCTGGGAGCTGAAATTATTTCACAGCAAGGATGAGTAGATGGATCCACAATAGCCCCTTTCATCGCAAGCTTTTCAGGCAGTTTGCAAACATTCATTCCCTCTTCCGGATCTGTTTGAGCCTGTGAAGTGGGTACATGTGTTCACCATTTTACAGGGAGAAACTGGAGCACAGGGGCCACGATCCGGAGTTGTCCTAGAGAACTTAGAGTATGTGGTTTGAGTTTTCCTTGTAGAATTTTTGGGCATTTTAAGTCCAGTTTCTGGTTTTCCACTCTTAAACTGCATAATCACAGAAATGTAGGGCTCCAAAGATCTCTCAAACGGCCTTCAAGCCCATCCCTCTGCAGCTCTGTTAACACTTAAACTATCCCTGACACATGCTTATCCATCCTGTTTTTGTTAAAAATCCACCAACGTAGCCTAATGGATGGACCCAGGAGGCCAGAGTTAAAATCCCTATCTTAGTCCTGAACTAACTGGTGGTCTCGGGCAAGTCATTCTCCCTCAGTCTCAATTCCCTATCTGTAGAATGGGCATAATAACACCCTACCTTTCAGGGTTCACATCCATGCCTTAGCCATGAGCTCACTGGGTGGCATTGGGCAATTTATTTTAATATACATTTTAATTTTAATATATAAATATAAGTCACTCTGCCTCAGTTCTCCATCTGTAAAATGGAAGTAAAAATGGGCTACATCACAGAGTTTGTTGTGAGGGTGAACGAGATAAGGATTGTAAAGCATCTTGAATGCTGAAGAAACTAAGAAAGCATTAGAGAAATGATAAATAATATTTTCCATCCTTTCTGGATCTAGCAAAGTGGTTTGAGAAAACAGAAGGCTTGCTCGTTCAGGGTGCGGACCTCGATGGAGAAACTCCTCTCTTGTGGTTGGACTGAAATTTTGAAATGAAATGAAATTCCAATGAAAATGAAGCGTTCTGAAAAGTTAGCTGGAATTTCATTCTGCATCTGAACTTCCCAAGCGTTTTAGAATGGGGGAGGAGGAAGAGATTCTAATTTGGAATTTCAGCCTTGGGAATATTGTCACCGAGAACTTGTGCGACAATTCAGAACTTGTGTTTAGTTGGTCATTGGATCATAGGTTGTCTTGGATCTTACTTTTTTGGGTGAGGGAAGGTCGCAGTCTGGTTCAGGTAAAACCACTGGCAATGGCATATCATCAATAGCTACACAGCTTCATTTAATGTATTAATTATTTATATAGTGCAAGGAATGTGCCCAGTACTAAACAATCGTGATTATAGAGACGGGTTCCTGCGCCAAGCAGCTTACAGTCTAGAATGGACAAGGGGAGGGCAGGGCCGGCCTTAAAATTAATGGGGCCCTTGGTCACCCCTCCTCCCCATGACCCAACCCCCACGGGGCCCTAAAGGTGGTCATGTTGGAGGCTTTGCTGGGAGGTAGTGGGGTCCCCACACCCTGCTCTGGGGAAAACTGATCACTCCGTGCCCCCCCAGAAAGAGCTTGAGGCCCAGGACATTCACCCCTGGGCCTGGAGGAGGGGAGACAGGCTGCCTAGATCTCAGTATTCTGAAGGCAAATTGGGGTTCAGTCACAAAAATCCTCAGCAATTTAACCAAAATAAAAAAATCCGACAAGTTTCAGGAATGTTCTTTTTAAATAGAAAATGTTGACTGCTCTAGCAGAACCAGTATGCTCTGCCCCTATCCAACTGTACCTCCTTGCACCTTGAGACCGACCAAGTCATTACTATTTCTAGCACCGATAATACCACGGCAAAGCTCTCCCGGGGCCCGGCTGCAGTACATTCTCACTTAGTGGATAAGAATCCCATTTAGGTCAGTGGGTTATTTCCCTACGGATTCCTACACAAAGGGTTTCTTTTGAGGTTTGGGTGGCAGCCAGTTTCTTCTCCAAGGTTAAAGATGCTAATAGGGGGGATGCTTTGCCTAGCAACCGAGTGTTCGAGCGTTCGGTGGAGACTCTAAAAGGCAGCACGAGGGAGCGTAGGGGAGCGACCTTGCAATAGGAAACAAGGAGAAGCAGCCATATTAATAACAAGGCAGGATGTTCTCTCATTTGCTGGCACCTTGGGACCATTTTCTGTGGCACAAAGTTGTCTCTTCCACAAGCTTCGGCATGAGGCACTTTGAGTTAAGCCCCAGGAGAGAACAGACAAACAGAAAGAGGGATAGAGAGATGCCCATGTACTGTACTTCTGTACATTTAATCTCATTTCCAGATCACAAAGTGCTTTTATTATTTATTATTATTATTATTATCATTAACAACAAACATTTATATAGCGCCAGCAGTGTACCTGGCACTTTACAAAGTAATAAAATAGACACGGTCCCTGCCCCTAGGGCTTACAATCTGAGAGACAGGAGCTGGGGGA
>QEPC01012679.1:5844507-5855991 GCA_003113815.1 Sphenodon punctatus | reverse complement strand
GTACTCTCCGCTCCTTCTCTGCCCCCTCCCTCGCTCTCCCTCGTCTCCCCTAACCGCCTTCGTCCCATCTCCCTTGCTGCCCCTCATGCCTGGAACTTCCTCCCTGCCCACATCCGCCTTGCCCCCACCCTCCGCACCTTCAAATCCCTCCTCAAAACCCACCTCTTCTTTGCCACCTTTCCCGACGCTTGCTAGAACTTTTCTCTCAGCATTTACTGTCTGCCCTCACCCTGACTTCTCCCTAACTGCAACCAAGCCAAGCACGTGCAGCTGAGACTTCGCATCCGCTTGAATGTTTGATCCCTTGTCTCTCTCTATGTCCCCTCTCCTTCTCTTCCCCCCCTCTGTTTCTATTAGACGCGGTCCCTGCCTACGGCTTACAATCTATCTTACTCTTCTGTAAAGCGCCAGGTACACAGCTGGTGCTATACAAGTACTTATTATTATTATTATTATTATTATTATTATTATTATTTATTAACTACTTGGATTTTAATAAAAATGGGTATACTTGTTGAATTTCCAGTACCCCAATCAACCCCAAAACATCCGTTCTCAGGATGTTCCAGAATGTCTGCTTTTTGTCCTGTTTTTTTTCTTCCTTTCCAGTTCTCTATCCCAATTTACTGATCGGTAACTGGAAAAATAGAAGAAAATCGATACAGTAAATTACCAATTTTTCCAGGTATCTGGGTACCCAATTGACCATCGAGCAGCCTGTTGAATAGTCAACATGATACTTGAAAAATGAAGGTATTGCCCACGGATACTGAATGAGCTCTCCGTTTTAGTTTTCGGTAACCCTAGTCTTGAAAACCTGCCAAGGATGCATGGGGGGGGTAGGGTGGTCTTGCTTCAAGGCATTGGGTTGGACTAGATGACCTCAAGATACATCGAGACCCTTTCCAGTTCTTTAATTCTATGACTCTCCCCGTGAAAGGGTCTCCCCCAGCCATAGCAAGCCACGAGCAAGCGTAAAACAAGACGGTGAGGAGGCCCAGACCACCTCTATACAGTCGCAGGGAAAAGTCCTCCAAGAAGGCGTCGCCAATTCTCAAATGGTTGACTCTTGAGTAATACGTAAGCATGCCCGCCCGCTGAATCCCATCCATCTCTTTGCTTTCTCACCTTCCATGTAACTGCAGATTTGACGCGGGCCAAACCTACTCCTTGTGCTTTCCCCCCCCTCCTTATCTCTGCCAGAATTGGCCGTTCTCCATGCAGCTTGGCTTCACAAAGCCAGGGTCTTTATTTCATGATCCTGGAGGCTGTAGATGAACTCCCAGAGCCCCTGTGGGATTGGCCTGCTTGCCTGCGAGTTAGAGTTTACGTGAATATTGTTTCTGGAATATCGTTTCTGGTGACTTTTGCCTGCTTCGATCCAGGTCGGACAAAGTGTATATAAATACTTTTTGACTTCACACTTTTTCTTTGATGCTGCTAGTTTTTGACACTATTGTACACCTGTCAATTTCACTGGGGGAGGGGAGCTTTGCTAGGCAGTAGGGGGCTTTGATTGGGAGCTGCACAGACAGAACCAGGTCTCCAGTGGCCTATCGTCTCATTTGAGAACCAAAAATGCTGTCCTAAATCTCAAATGGCACGCACAAGATTCCCAATGATTCCTGACTCCGGAGGGTATAAGAAATGTTGGCTCTGCCTTCCTGTCTCACGGGAAACTAGTGCATGATGTTTGTTTATCTGAGGAGCCAATCCCCATGGCAGTGCACGGTTTGTCTTTCTGGCCTGGAAATCTCCTTGACCATGTAAGGGCATCCTGGCCAGTAGTGTTGACGGCTGATCAGCTGGAAGGAAGGGCTCACTCTAAAATAACCGAGCTGGGCAGTGAGGGGGCAGCTTGCATTACGGGCAAGGGAGCTGTTCTGTCTGCTAGCTCCGAACGTTTACATGTGGCTCGGGGAGAGAATGGGTCAAAGCGCTGGGCGACACAGCCGTGGGTATTTCTGCTGAGGAAGTTCGGCCCTTTGCGCGGACGTATGTGAGACCGTTGCGTGTTTCCGCGTGTCTGGTTAATGGCGCTTCTGTGTAGGCTTGGCCGGTGCATCTGTTGCACCCTGGGTGGATTGTGTGTGTCGCAAAGCATCAAAATGGCCTGGGGCTGGATTGGGGAGGGGAAGCTGAGTCCAGTATGCTGAAGGGTTTTGTTATCAGACATAATGACTTGTTTGGGTAGCAAACCCGCAGCAGATCACGACGTCTGTTCCAGTTATGTAGCAAGAATGTGTCAGGCTACGGTTGAAGGGTCCCAATTACGGGTGCCTGTGGGGGCGGAGGGCAGGGTCGCGGAGAAAAGGGCCGGTGGATCATGACCCAGGGTTTCCACAGCTCTGATCCGGTGTCCTATACGGTACTTAGAAATCGGTCCAAATTGGGAGACCGAGAGGGTTCTAGGTCAAGGGCAAAGAAGGCTTTCTTAGCATAACCCAGGCAAAGTCCCCCTTGTTTCTCTCCTGTGCCTGTGGGGCTGAGGTGAAACCATAGAGTTCTTGGTCCTCCAGTTACCAGAAAGGACAGGTGAGGAATGTGAATGGAGGGACATCTGGTAGGTGACCATTCAGGGGTGGGGGGGACCTTTTCCTTCCCAGGGACCACTTTGAAAATGAGTACCAGCTGCGAAGGCTGCATAGGGGCCTTAAGGGGTGCGCTCGGGAAGAGGCGGGATCTGTCCCCTAGCCTTGAGTGACGCACCCTCATCGCTGCTCCTTTAATCCAAGCTCGGTCTTTCAGTGCTTGGGGATAGGAACTAGGTTCAGGAGCAAGGTTCAGACACTGAAAAGGGGCCAAATAAAAACTACTTGTGGGTTGGCTTTTGGCCCCTGGACTAGTTTCCTAACCCTCCTAGAGTGTTTTTGTGATCCTCCTTGTTCCGCCCCTATGCCTGTAGAGGGCGCCAGCTGCTCGGTGTGCGGCGCCGTCGGAAATGCATGGCAGATAATCGGTCATGTGGAGATTAAATCTTCTCTCTTTAACCTTCAGTTTTCTGACCGGAGCAAAAACCTTGTTGGTAGAATCTGCAGTTGTCTGAACATCATCCCTACGTGCTAGCTTATGGAAAAAGTTATGCCATGAGTTTAAAATGTAGAACGCTGTTTAAAGTCGACAGCTTGCGGGAAGCCCGGCCTGGCAAGTTGTGAATATTCTCCCCCGCCCCCAGTCCCATTTGGCTGGCGTTCTGGATTTCTGTTCTTGGAATGGCGTCGCAGGCACGTCTCACTCCAGGAATAATTGCAGCGGGAGGGTTCAGCCGTCGGAAGCGCCAGGAAATGAAGAAATCTGTCTCCGCTGAAGGCTGAGCGTAGTAATTTTTTATTTTTAGCTTGTCTGTTTTGCGTGGCAGAGAGAAGGGGTTTCGCTGCAGCTAGCTCTGTCGAGTAATGCTGAAAGAACCGCACCATACCCCTGGGGTTGTGCGTTGGCCAGCAGGGGGTGCTGCCGAGACTAGTAATCGAATGCACCAACATCTCCCCTGGGTTCCGCGGCACCTAAATTGGTTGCGAAGATGGGATTTAGGTGCTTTACTAACCAATCTGCTCAGGGAAGAGCTTTCCAAAGCTGCTGACTGAGGTGATTGATGCCATCCTTGGCCAAATAATGGGGTAGTGGGTTGCCCATTAGTAATATTCCGTGCCCCCTTCCCACTTCTGTGACCTGTGTTAGAGAGATGCCCCAGTCCTCCTTTAACTTCTGCTGCTGGGCCTTTGCAGCCTGTGCTAGCTTCTGGGAGAAGCAGTGTGGCCTTGAACTGTGGTTTTCAACCAGGGGGCTGAGACTCCCAGGGCAGTCTAGGAGTGGGGGGCCTTACACACCCTGTGTCCCCTCCTGCCTCTTGTTCTATCCTCCTGTTCCGCTTTGGGCTAGAGTTTGCTTTTGAATACCTACTTCCAAACTGACTAGAATAATGGCTCAGCCCACACAACCTCTTTCTCTTCTCGCCCCCTCCCCCAAAAGCTGCCTTCCTTCCTGGGGAGGGCATTTACTCCCTCCCACTTCCCTCTGGGGTCTTTGCTGAACGCTGTCGGAAGCTGTAGAGCTGAGTCTGTGTCAGAGCTGTTTTGTGGCTGGGGGTGGGTGAGATAGCAGGTAGGGTTTTCCCAGTAGAACGTGAACGGCAGTTAGTGAGTCGGATGTTACTGGTGCTGCTTGCAAAACAAGGCCCCTACAAGAAAATCTTTTCCACTGAGGGATGACAGGCGCTGCTTCGGGGTGTGTGTGTGTGTGAACTCCACAATGGAGAGAGTGGTAAATTAGTAGAGTGCCGCAGGGATTTCTACTGGGACCGGTTTTGTTTAATGTACTCATTAATGATCTGGAAAAGGGAGTAAAGAATGAGGTGATCAAATCTGCAGATGACACAAAGCTTTATTTATTGATTTATTTATTTTTATTTTACAATTTTATACCCTGCCCCTTCGTTTTAGAGCAGCTTGGGGGTGGCTTTCAGTTTAAAACAAAAATATAAAACATATAAAATCATATGAAAAATATAAACCTAAAACAAAACCCCAACCCATCCCTCCCTCCACCAAATGCCTGGCAGGACAGCCAGGTTTTACATATCCAACTAAAAGTCAGCAGGTCTGGGGCCAGGCGAGCTTCCTCCGGGAGGGAGTTCCACAGCCGAGGTGCAGCCAGCTAGAACGTCGTCGCCATAATGGCCCTCCCGATTTACTCTGCCAAACCTCCAAGAAGGCGTCCCCCAGCGGACCGCAGGGGCCCATTGAGGACCCAGGGAGTGAGGCGGTCCCGCGGATAGGTCGGGCCGAGGCTGTGTAGGCCTTTAAAGGTGAGACCCAACACCTTGAATCGAGCCTGGAAGCAAATCGGCAGCCAGTGCAGAGAACGAAGCACTGGTGTAATGTGCTCCCGGCGGCCCGACCCGGTGAGGAGCCGGGCCGCCGCATTCTGCAGCCTCCAGACCGTTGCCAGTTATTCAAGGTAGCTAAGACACGAGTGGCCTGTGAAGAATTGCAGGGGGATGTTGCGAGACAGGGTGACTGGGTGCCCCATGGCAGATGAAATTGAATGTGGATCCGTGCAAAGCGATGCACAGAAGCAAAGAGAAGCCCAACTTTATTTTTTGTTTATAGCAAAATTTATAGGCCGCCCCCTCCTGCCTCCAGCATATCGGGACGGCTCACAGCACCTTTAAAACATTTGAAACATTAAAATAAACAGTAATAATAATTAAAACATAAAACCCTAACCCAGTCTCCCCATCCCATCTCCCTTGGGAAAGGCCTGGTGGAACAGCCAGGTCTTACACTGTCTACGGAACGAGGGGAGGCCGGCAGCCAAGCGGATCTCCAATGGGAGGGAGTTCCACAGCCGCGGCGCAGCCACAGAGAACGCCCTTCTCATAGTGGACACCGGGGGGACCCCAAGGAGGGCACCCCCAGCTGACTGCAGGGGTCACTCCAGGACCCGGAGGGTGAGGCGGTCCTGCAGGTAGGCGGGGCTCAGGCTGTTTAGGGCTTTAAAGGTCAACGCCAACACCTTGAATTGGGCCCGGAAACCGACCGGCAGCCAGAGCAGAGAGTGAAGCACCGGTGTAATGTGCTCGCATCGGCCCGTCCCCATCAGGAGACGGGCCGCCACATTCTGCACCAGCTTCAGCTTCCGAACCAGCACCAAGGATAGCCCCACGTAGAGCGCGTTGCAGTAATCCAGTCTCGAGGTAATAAAAGCATGGATGACTGTGGCCAGATCCGAGACATACGGCCTAAGCCAATGCACCAGATGTAACTGGCGAAATTCCCCCTTCGCCACAGCCGCCACCTGGCCGAAATCCCTTCCAAGCTGGTTGAGGAAGGCAAAGTAGCTGGGAATGTGTGACCCTGGGAGTGTGTGGGAGGGGAAACAGGTACCCAAGCATCTGTTCCACTGAATCACCCGCCATTTGCATATTTACACAATAGGCGGTAATGCTTATGAATGAACCATTATGTTCCATTGTCAAGCTGTCACTCCCAATCAAACCTGCTTTGCTCTGCCATTAACTTCTCTATGGGCTTGTTTGTCTAAACGCCTCCCCGCAAAAAAACTATAACCCAAGGCAGGGCTGGAGGGGGGCTTTATGCTGAGTTCATGCTCAACCCTCTCATCTCAGTTCCAGGGTGTTAGCTTCTACCTGGCACCCTGCCCCGTCTACCAGCCCTCGCCTCACATCCCGCTGCCACGGTCCCTGGTACCTCGATTGTGTGTCCGTCTCTCATTAAAATAGCAGCTTTGCTATTAAAACTCCCTTCCCGTTCCTCCCCCTGCAATCCATAGGGTTTGGTCTATAGATGCTGGGAGCATTCCCCGAAATTCTGGAGCTGATTGGGGAAGGAATTGCATTGATCCAAGGATAGAGCCCCTCTCTGGTCCACCAGTAAGATGCTCCCTTCCTCTTATCATAGCATTGGAACAGACTTTGATGGGCCCTTCCAACTCCGATTCTAGGCTGTAGATGACCAGTACTCATTTCTACAGCGTTACTAAGCACACGCAGCACTTTACGGTAACCAGAGTTGATGGACATGGGTGAGGGGAACACAAGGAAAGACACGCACACTCTCTCTCTCTCTCTCTCTCTCTCTCTCACATATTTTACTGATCGGCAACTGAGGCTGAGGTGTTGTGACTAGAGATGTGAAGGCCCGGAAAAATTCAGGGGGGAAAACGGTTTTTCCAGTTTTTTTCAGAGGCCTTTTTTTGTTTGGAAAAATTGAAAATATTTGGGGGGGGAAAAACCCCCTCATGAAACTGATCTCTGTTTGGAAATACCCACACCAAATCAAGAAATAAAACGAACATGTGTAAGAGAAGAGAAGCTTGTCTCAATCCGGGCAAACCGTCAGTTTTCAGAATTCCACCATGAAGATGATAAAAATGAAGGATCAGAAGAATCAACAACTGCCGGTAGCGATAGCTCAGAAAATGAGACTGATTAGACAAAGTTTCATGTGGCAAATTTTGTATTCAGTGAGTCTTGGGTCCCCCTTCCCCCTTTTTCTCAGCTCTTTCTCTAAAATTGAGTATCTGCTCTCTGTATCTGCTTGACACCGTGGAGGAAACTAAGTCCAGGTTCCATAATAAATTTGTTTTACTATAATGTTGATGGATCCTTCTATTTTCAACTTTAATTTTTGCCTGCTTCTCATATACCGGCAAAACCTAAGCGATGCCAGAGTTCAGCAGCTTGTAGCTCCGTTTGTAACAAAACTTAAAAACATTTTAAAGTCAAAATGAGTAAATTTGTCATTATTGTCTGAATAAACTATACTTTTTAAATTTAATAAATATATCAAACACGATGATTTCATGAGCAAACAAGGTTATAAACAATGCATGTTATGTTCTTAAAGTAGCAAAGTGAATTTAGATCTGTAAAGGGTGATAAGAAAATAAGTTTTGCATATATTTCAATTCCCCCCCCCCCCCAATTTTGTTTTTTCAACAACAACAAAAAAACCACCCCTGGGGAAAAAAAACTGTTTTTTTCCCATGGCTTCAAAATTTCCAGAAATCTTAAATTTCTAGTTGTGACTTGCCCAAGGCCACCCAGTTAGTTCATGGCTAGGGTGAGATTTGAACTGTGGTCTCCCGCGTCCAAATCCAGCATCTTTATCCACTACACTATGCTGACTGTATTCAAGCAGCAAGTTGGACTAGATGGACCCCTGAGGTTTCTTCCAATTCTATGAGGCTACCAACAAAGCCCAAAGCTGGTGAAAACATGTGCCTCCTTGATATACGAACAATGAATTGGGCCCTATCTTGGCTGATCTTGTTCCAGCTGCGTTCTCTGTGCAGCATCAGCCTCGGTTGGAGTGACGGGAGGTGGGGTGGGGGGTGGTGTAGCCATTGTTATCAAGGATGCACCGTCTTTTTAGGAGGTATCCAGTGGAGGCTCCACCAGGTGTTGAGTGCCTCCATCTTGTGTTGGATTTGGCTGGGGACAGATTAGGGGTGCTGCTGGTGTACCGTGCACCCAATTGCCCGGCGGCATCCCTACGTGCTCCGGCTGATCTGGTGTCAGATGTGATCCTCCGGACCCTTAGATTAGTGGTCCTGGGGGATTTTAACATCTACACTGACGCCGATCTTGGAGGAGCGAGGCATGAGTTCATGGCCTCCATGACGGCCTGTCCCAAATCATCTGTGGCCCCGCACATGAGGAGGGACCTATGTTGGATTTGGTTTTCTGCACCGGCCTTGCGGCGGGGTGGGGTGGGGGGTCAGTTAGTAGAAGTCAGGGGGGTAGAGCCTTTGTCACAGTCTGACCATTACCTCCTTAAGGCGTGCATCCTGGTGCATGTCAGTCCCCTATTAGATCGGTCCGCCCCCGGAGACTTATGGAACCGGATCGGTTCCGGAATGCTCAGGGGGAAGTTTCCCCTGGACCTTGACACCCGCTCGGTCGATGATCTTGTAGCCTTCTGGAACACCTTGTTGGCAGAGACCATTGACAGAGTGGCTCCCAGGTGTCCGTTGCCCTCCTGAGTCTCCCGCAGGTGGTCTTGGTTTACTGAAGGCCTGCGGTGCTTGAAGCGGGAGAGCAGGTGGTTAGAGCACCGGTGGTGCCGGACTCATGACCAGTATGAACGATCGCAGCATAAGAGCAGTTTAAAGGCCTATGCTGCGGCGATGCAGGCAGAGAAGAAGCAGTTCTTTGTTGCCCTTATTGCAGCTGCAAAGTCAAGTCCAGCAGAGCTTTTCCGAGTGGTGAAAAGCTTGGTCAGTCCTGCCTGTCTCTGCCTGGACCTGGAGCAATCCAGTGACCGCTGTGACCGGTTTATCGAGTACTTTGTAGATAAGATCGCTCACATCCACCATGATTTCGGTACCGCAGTTACTGCAGAGGGTTATCTTGGGGCTACGGATGCCCCGTCCTGTCCTGTTTTGTGGGATCAGTTTCAGATGGTGGCACCTGCTGATGTGGAGTCCTTGTTGGGATCTGTCCGTGCCACTACTTGTGAGCAAGTTCCATGCCTGTCCTGGCTGGTGAAAACCAGCCAGGAGACGTTACGGTCCTTGCTGGCTGGGGTGGTTAGTGCGTGCCTGACTGCCTGAAGGAGGGTGTGATTAGGCCCCTGCTCAAGAAACCATCTCTTGACGCTGATGCTCCTGTCAGTTATCAACCGGTCGCTAACCTCCCGTTTTTAGGGAAGGTTATTGAACGGGCAGTGGCACGACAGCTCCAGGAACATCTGGACCGCACCGGTTTCCTTGATCCCTCCCAGTCTGGGTTTTGGCCTGGGTATGGTATGGAGACGGCCTTGGTTGACGATCTCTGTTTGGCATTGGAGCAGGATCGTCAGACCTTACTGGTCCTGCTAGACCTCTCGGCTGAGTTCGACAGCGCTGCCTTTGGAAGATAGCCAGGCTCGGACTGACGTGAACCTCCCGGGGAAGGAAGTCCCACAATGTGAGGGCAGTCCATGTTTAGTTTTTTTCATGTTACCCCTTTCTGGTTCCTGGCCCCTGGCCCCAGTTCCTAGCCCCCAAGCTCTGAAAGACTGAGCTCAGAGGAAGGGAGCAGAGAGGAGGGGCCTGCGAGCAAGGCTATCCATGATCTGGACCCTCCTTTTCCTGAGCGCACCCCTTAAGTGCCCCCACCCACACCTATGTAGCTTTTGGAGTTTGTACTAATTTCTAGGAGTGGGACTCCAGAGGGATTACTGGATTTATCGGTATTGGATCTCCCGATTTCAGATTCAAAATATCTGATTTTTTTAACACTGCTGATTTTACTGTGTTTTTTTTTTTTAACATTGTGGACATTGCTAAATGGTGTCGATTGGTGTAAAAACAACAAAAAACAAACAAACAAAAAAACAGGTAAAACCAGCAGTGTTAAAAATCCAATATTCCGATACCACCCATTATTGGTGGTATTGGATTAATCCGATACTGATAGTCCCCCACGTACTAATTTCTCAAGTAGCTCCTGGGAGGGAAAAGATTCCCCACCCCTGACTTAATGCTCTTTCCCTCGCTATTTCTGGCACTCATCTTGCCCATTTCCCCAGACCTCTAACACCGGAAAGCAAAAGCCGAATTCACTTTTGTTTTCAAGGTTTCCATCAAGAGGCTTTTCCTCGGTCATTGTGTGTGTGACAACACTGGGAATTGTGCTGTGTGAGAAAAATGCATTAACCCCATTGAATTTTGCTGCTGCTTTATGTCCCGTTTCCCCCTGCGCTGTGTTTAAAACAGTGGCCAGGGGAGACTCTCGTCCTTTGAGATTGCTCTTGGTGGTGCTCGCTGCATGACCTTAGGGAGGGGGTGTGGAAGAGAACGGAGATGCCTGCGACTCAAATTCCACTGTTCGGAACAGGGAGAATAATACAGTTGGAGGGCTGGCAAATGCTGCAAGAGGTCCTCCAGCTCAAGGCTGCTGAACTGCTGGCCTGTGGATTGCTTCTGTTGCTTCCCCGAGTGGTGGGAAGTCCCAGGACAGCCTTGCTGGGTTGGTGGTGTCCCTTCTGAAGGAGAGAGAAACTGGAGACTTGCAGCGTGGTATGAAAGTCCCATTTATTTACAAGGGTATAAGTTGTTGTTTTATTAACAAGCATCTATATAGGGCCAGCAATGTACCTGGCACTTTACAAAGTAATGGAATAGACAGAGTCCTTGCCCTAGGGCTTATAATCTGAGAGACGGGTGGGGTGGGGGAGACGAAGGAAGGGGAACAGAGGGAGAGACAAGGAGTGTCACATTCACGAAGATGCGAGGTCCCAGGTGCACGCGCTTGGCTTGCTTACATCGAGAATGATAGCAGGTTGGTCCGTGTGGTGAGGATAGGAGTACACTGACCTCAGGGAACCGATTTTATTGGATGGAAGGTATCAGCAGGGGTGAGGTGAGGGGAGCAAGGAGTTGGGGAGGGTAGAGCAGAAGAGGTGGAATTTGAAGGTACGAAGGGAAGGGGCGAGGCAGATGTGGGTAGGGAGGGAGTTCCAGGCATGTGGGGGCAGCTGGGGAGAAGGGGCAAAGGCGCTTAGGGGAGCAGGGAAGGCGTGGAAGGGCGAGAGAGGGGACAGAGGAGGAGCGGAGTTCACGGACGGGAGTACGGAGGGAAATTAGCACAGAGAAGTAGGGGGGAGCAAGCTTGTGAAGAGCTTTATAGGTGAAGACTAGGAGCTTGTGCAGGATTCGTTCAGGAATAGGGAGCCAGTGAAGAGAGGAGAGGAGGGGCTGCACATGGTCGAAGTGACGAGCGAGGTGGATGACCCTGGCAGCAGAGTTTTGGATGGAGATAAGGGGAGAAAAGGGAGAGCGGGGGAGGCCAGTGAGAAGGAGGTTACAGTAATCGAGGCGAGAGATGACCAGAGCATGAACAAGAATTTTGGCAGAGGAGACAGAGAGAAAAGGGCGAATATGGAGGGAGAAGCGACAGGATTTGGCAACAGAGTCGATGTAGGGTTTAAAAGAAAGGACTGAGTCAAAGATGAAGCCTAGGCTACGGGCTTGGGGGAC
>QEPC01012679.1:5820426-5844006 GCA_003113815.1 Sphenodon punctatus | reverse complement strand
GGTTCTTGGAGTGGGGGCTAGTGGGTTAATGCAGGGGGGACTGTGTGTGGTAAAATGGAGGTTTGGAAATCCTGAGAGAGATGTTACTGAAAGTCATGCGATTTCAGTTGTGTTCAAAATGCTGGAAATGGGATGTACGTGGTAAAATTGGACTCAGGCTGTGACTGGGGTGCTTTACAAGAATGGGTCCCTGTGTTTTGGGATTATAAATTATTTATTTTAAGCTTGATGTGCACCTAGACTGTGTTTCCTTCCATCAGATGTTAACGCTGGGAACTCCTTGCTGCTGGGTTATGCCATGCCACTGGCCTACCGTCCCCCTGGCTCCGCCTACTGTCCTCCTGGCTCCGCCCCTAGGCCCGCCGGCCCAGCCTTACTGCCCCAGTGCCCCTCCAACATCAAAACCCACCAGCTGCCCTGGAGCATTCTCCTGCTCTAACCCACTAGCCCCCCACTCCTCTCCCAGCGAAGCCAGGAGTCGGCAAGCTGGCTTGGGTGCGGCTGACGGCGCTGTACAGTGAGTCACATTGCAGGGGGCTGAATCCCAAGAGGGAGTTGCATTTCCAGGGGGTTGGGGGAGACCAAATCTCCCGTTTCCAGGGGGTCTGTAACATTTCCATATGGCCCGCAGTATCGAAATCCAGTTTTATGAAACATCGCTCCTACTTTTCTAAATTTATAAAAAATTGGCAAGGGCATCGTGCAAATGCCAGCTCCAGACTTAGAGCTGCAGCGGGGATCTGATTTGGTGCCTGTGGGTATTTTTCATGTACCAATTCGTATATCCAAATCGGCACCCAAATACTGTTTAGTATCTGAAAAATAGAAATGTTGATTTTCTGGGTTTTGAGTACCAAAATTACCCCCCCCCCCCAAAATACCCTGACATTTTTCTGAAATCTGGAACTGAAGCTGACAAAACTGTGATGAAAAGGGTATTTGGGGTACCCGATCAGACCTTTTGGAGAGCAAAAAGTACATGAAATTTTTGAGTCAAATCGCGTCTTGCAAATTTGAAGGGTACACCCATTTATTTATTTATTGATTTTTATTTATTTATATTTCTTAGCCGCCCCCTCATGCCATGGCATCCCAGGATGGCTTACAGCATAAAAAACAATTTAAAACAACAAGGAAAATGTAAACATTTAAAAACCCACCTCCCCCCTCCCCTCCCCCGAAGGCCTGGGAGAAGAGCCAGGCTTTGCAGGCCCGGCAGAAGGCCAACAGATTTGGGGCCAGACGGGCTTCCTCTGGGACGGAGTTCCGTAGTTGCGGCCCGGCCACCGAGAACACCCTCTCCCTCGTGGCCCCCCACTTTACATGGGGGACCTCCAAGAAGGCGCCCCCGGCAGACCGAAGGGGTCGCTCTGGGGCACGGAAGGTGAGGTGGTCCCTGAGGTATGAAGGGCCAAGACCGGGTAGGACTTTATAGGCCAAGACCAGCACCTTGAACCTGGCTCGGTGCGCTATAGGCAGCCAGTGCAGCATGTGGAGCACAGGAGTGATATGCTCCCGTCGGCCCGTCCCCATCGGGAGACGAGCCGCTGCGTTCTGCACCAGCTGCAGCCTCCGAACCAGCATCAGGGGAAGCCCCACGTAGAGCGTGTTCATTAGTCCAGCCTTGAGGTGAGGAAGGCATGGATGAGGGTGGCCAGGTCGGGCCTGGAAATATGTGGACGCAGCCTCCGCACCAGATACAGCTGGCGGAAGGCGGCCTTAGCCACCAACTCCACCTGTCGATCTAGGCGGAGGTCTGAATCCAGCAATGCTCCCACACTCCGAACCTGCTGGGCTACAGCAGGGTGGACTCACTCTACGAGGGGAGCCGACACCTCCCTCGCCCTACCCACCGCCATCACCCCCGTCTTATCGGGACTGAGCTTCAGTCTGCTCTGCCGTAACCAATCCGCCACGGCCTCCAAACATTGGGACAGTACTGAGACGGCAGGACCTGGGTCAGTTGAAAAGGAGAGGTAAAGCTGTGTGTCGTCAGCATATTGGTGGCAACGCACACCAAACTCTCTCATGATCTCCCCCAAGGGCTGCATATACACATTAAACAATAACGGAGACAGAGTAGAACCTTGCGGAACGCCACAATCCAGGACCCGGGGGCTGGAAGATTCGGCCCCCAGGACAACCTGCTGCCTTCTCCCTGAGAGGAATGATCGGAACCGCCCAAGGACAGTCCCGTCCAGACCCTCCAGGACTCGCAATCGTCTCAACAACAGCCCATGGTCCACCGTGTCAAAGGCGGCAGAGAGATCTAGCAGGATCAGAAGCGTTGAATGTCCTGCATCCATCTCTCGGCGGAGATCGTTCACCAAGGCCACCAGCGCTGTCTCTGTACCATAGCCGGGCTGGAACCCCGATTGAAATGGGTCAAGGAAACCGATGCTGTCAAGATGAACCCGGAACTGCAGTGCCACTGCCCATTCAATAACCTTCCCTAAAAAGGGAAGGTTAGAGACAGGTCGGTAACTAGCGAGTGCGTCCACATCAAAAGATGGCTTCTTCAGCAGAGGGCGCACGACGGCCTCCTTGAGACTGGGGGGCAATTTCCCCTGCCGAAGGGATGCATTGATTACCCTTTATGTAATCAAATGTTACAGGAACAATTATGCGGGTTCCTGTATTGTCTCTAGACTCTCCAAATGTTTAAATCTCACCATTCATATCGATAAGTTTGAAAAAGGATTGACTACCCCTACGCTTATGGCAATAACACACACTGGTTTAATGATGATGAGAGCTCTCTTTTTGTGTATTCCGGACCACCAGCAAATTGCCACCGAAGCCAAGAACTTTGACAGCCCTAATGTAGCCCCGTCTCACTCCACTGCGGCAGGACCGGTTAGAGCAAACCATCCAAGATGGCTGTTTTTCCAATCTATTTGTAAATGGATCCAATGATGGATGCTCTGCAGCCTCCATTGGGAACTTGCCCCACTCCCCAACCACTTGTCTAGTTATTTTTGAGCATCATGAAGGATTTTCTAGGTTTCTGAAGTTCATTCCGAATCCCTCTTGTCCTTGGGAGCCACGCGTAACTACATTTGAAATGGAGCAGCCCCTTTTTAATCCATTGAGATTATCTGTGGTTTTGGAATGTTGCATGGGAGATTGGACGTTGGGTTTTTATAGAATCATAAAATGGTCCGGTTGGAAGGGACCTCCGAACTCGTCTAGTTCAACTCCATGCTCCAAGGCCGGATATCCTTGGCTTACAGCATCGCACACAGATGCTTGTCCACCTGGGTTATTGAAAACATCCAAGGAGAGAGATTCCACAATGTCCCAGGTGACTTACTCTGTTGCCCAACGGTTCTTCCAGTTAAGACTCTTCTCTTGATATCTAACTGAAATCGACATGGCTGCCATTTAATCCTATTCCCTCTTGTCCCATCTTCTGTGAGGGTGGGGAGAACCAAAGTGCCCCACTGTTTTTCTGCCTCCTTTTAGATATTTCAAAATGATGATCATCCCCCTTAATTGCCTTTCCTTCAGGAGGAACATCTCCAGTTCTTCCAGCCTAACTTTCCTCCTACGTCTTGTCCTCCAGCTCCTCGGCCATCTTAGTTACTCTCCTCTGAATCTTGTGCAGGCATGGCCGCTGCTCCAGGAACCCCAGGGGTGAAGGTTCAAGATCCAGGTCCAGACAGTTAGGGCTGGATTTATGGGCCAAATTCAGGAACTGGAAAAGATTTACCGTGATCTAAATTTATTTGAATGTATATCCTGCCCTTTCCCTCAGGCAAGGGCAGCTTACAAGCACGCTCTCTCTCCTTTTCCAATTTCCAGACTAATGTTTGGCATTTTTCCAGGGGATAGAGTTTGACAGTGTGGAGATGGGAGTGGTTCTATATTGTTGGTTTTTAGATATAAAAACTTCTGTTCCAGAGGCTTTGTTCATTTTATGTCTGTCTTCCCATTTTATATTATATATATATATATATATATATAAAAAAACAATATGGAACCCTGAGTATGGACAGTGGCCATCTTGCGCATTCACAAATGGTATTTTTTTTCATGTTGTCCAGTCTGATTGGAATCTGATGGAATCTTGTCCCTAGTTCCAATTGGAATGGATAAAACGCCCAATTCCGATCACAAATTGTAATGGAAGGAATTTTTTGTTCTTCCCTAATGATTTCGCCCATCCTTCAATTAACGTGTGGAATTTGTTGCCAGAGGAAGGGGTCAAGGTTGGTAGGAGAGCTGGCTTTAGGATAGCTGGCTTTAAAAAAGGATCGGATAAGTTCTTGGAGGGTAGATCCATTAATGGCTATTGGCCAAGTAGGTTGGGGGGACATAACCTCCAACTGTTGGGGGGGGGGGGGCTGGTAGTGAACAGCAGGGAATGAGTCACTCCGTGATGACCTGTTGGGTTCTCCGCCAAAGCGACTGAGAATGGGCCCCTTGTTGGAGACAGGATGCTGGGCTTGATGAATCGCTGCTCCGACCCAGTACGGTAGCCCTTCGTATATTCTTGTGGCCTGTCTTGTTTGGTGCCAGAGCCAAGAAGGGAAATTGCTCTCCAGAACCCCACGCTCGGGAGGTCCAAGTCCTGTCCCAGTTTCTGATCCCTGGGGATCAAGAGATGTGACTCAATTCCCCCCCCCCCCCTCCTTTCAAACCTGGATTTAGAAATCCTGCCATGCCGGGAAGATCTTGCCTCTTAAGCTGACAGGGGGATAAGTGCTTAGCTCAATCTTGGCTGCCGTGACAGGGCAGTAGATGACTCTCTCTCTTTGTAGGTGAAGTATCGATGAAAAATGATTGCCTTACTTACCGCTGCAGCAAGCGACGCACTCAGAAGCTTTTTATATTCTGCCACAAATTACAGTTCCTTTGAATATTTAACGAACACCTCTAATAGAGTTTGAGCAAGCGGGGGTGGGGGGGATTTTTGCGGTCCTTAGCAACTCCTCTGGCAAGGGGAGATGGTTTTCATCGGAATCATTTTGAAATTTCTCTCTTTTTTTTTTTAACAAAAAAAATAAAATAACAATGGCTTTGCTAATTGGGTGGAAAGCAGGGAAAACTAGAGCTGTTTTAATGACTCGATAGGCAAGGAAAATACCACTCTGGAGACGGGTAGATAGCTTTTTCCTCCACTTACTTCCAACAGCTAATCTATCCATGTGGTTTGCTTTCTCATATCTAGCGCTTCCTTTACTACTGTAAACTGTGGGCAGCAAAAGGAGGTGGGTATTTCCCTCCCCCCAAATCCCTTTTGGTTTGCACAAGGTTTTTCTGTTTGGCTGGAGATTTTTCTCTCTCGTGTGCCTTCATTTTTTTTTTTAATGTCTAAGTTGTGATCGTTTGAGCCAGCAGAGCCTGACGCGCTGCTTCCGGCAACTCGGATCCTCTGTGTCAATCTGCGCGGACCCGCTGCCTCTGTGAAATGCAGGTTTTGGATCTGGTCCAAGGGAAGCGGAGGCTTTTTACCGTGTGAATGAGCTGCCTGTGGCTACAGAGAGTCTGGAAAGCTTCAGCCAACGCGGAGAGCCAGGAATGGCACGGGCTGCGCTTGTATGCTTTGAGCCAGGCTGCTTGCCTTCCTATCGGTGCGCCTGATACCGCTGGTTCTTGTGCCCCAGCCGCTGCCGCTATTTCATGTCCCCGACATCAGGGGGGGGCGGCGGGGGAGACGAAAGGAGAGACGTCGAACTCTGGATTTGTAAAGACGGAGTGATTTCCTTCCCTGCCCCCCCTTCTTGGAGGTGCATATTGCAGGAGATCACATGAGCCTGGCATCGGTGCTCTGGTGTGGCACATCCGTGGGAGTAGCCCTTTGCTCTAAGGGCAGCTGTGAGAGCCCAGTCCCAGCAGATGCTGGCTTCCCTTACCCCGTTATTAAAGCAGGTGGAAAGAGACCTTGCTGAGAGAGACCATGTTTGTTCCGCAGATGCTTGTACGGAATTACTCCATGCGAAGTGATCTGACTCCCCGACGGCTGCCAAGGTGAGTGGCATGCGGCATGGGGGGTATCGGCTCCCTCGGCTGCCACGTCTCTTGTTCCTGAACCCCGCTGAGCGCTCTCTTCCCTGAATACCGCCCCCCCTTTCCCTCTATTTCTGCCCCGTGTGCCCAGCTGCCTGCGAGCTGGTGGCTCCTAGTCCCCTCGGAAGCTCCTTTCAGGGCCGGCCCTTACCACAGGGCAGCCTGGGGCGGCCTCAATTTCCCCCAGGACAGGTTGAGGGGGCACCGATCCCTCTGTGGGGACCCCCAACATAGACCCTGCAGAGGTTGCCCCCAAGGGGGAGGAGCTACTGGGGCCCCGCACCGTCCTGGGCCCCGCAAATCCTAAGGTCGGTCCTGGAACCCTGTGGGACCCCACAAGGGAGCCATCTTGTCCCCGCTCCTGTTCAGTGCGTGTCTGAGCCCCCTGGACGAGATCGTATGGAGATTTGGAGTGAGGTGCCATCGGTATAAAGACGGCACCCAACTCGTATCTCCGTCTCATCTGACCCAGGCCTTGCGGTCTTGGTGCTTGGTCCTGGGGACTGGATGCAAGCGAGCTGATTGAAACTGAATTCCAGACAAGACTGAGGTGATGATGGTTGGCCGGTCTTGTGGCCTGGGGTACCCCTGTTGATGGGGTCCATCCTTCTTTGGTCACTCGGGTTTTCAGTCTTGGGGCGGGGGGGGCGGCTCTTGGACCTGTTGCTGTGCTTGGACTGCCCGTTTGTGGCAAAGGCCAGGTGCGCTTTTCACCGATTACATCTGGTGAGACGGCTGCGACCTTTATTATCTGATTCAGATCTGGCCACCATCATCCATGCCTTTGTAACCTCGAGGCTAGACTACGGCAAGGCGCTCTATGTGGGGCTGCCCTCAACGACCGTTTGGAAGCTGCAGCTGGTGCAGGACATGGCGGCCGGTCTTCTGTCAGGAGTGAATCGCTGGGAGCACGTGACACCGGTGCGTTAGTCAGTGCTGTCTGCCAGTCGCTTTCCGGGCACAATTCAAGGTGCTGGTTTTGACCTAAAAAGTCCTCAACGGCGGGGTCCCCCAAAAGACCGTCGCTTCCCTCCTGTCCATTATGACTTCTGAGGTTGGCTGGGAGCACGCTCTTGTGGGGTACCATCTGCCCGTGGGCCCGCAGAGAGGCATTCTCTGTGTCTGCTCAACGATTATGAAACTTCTTTCCTCCCTTTGGAGATTCTTCTAAACCCAAACCTGCTCATCTTCCTGAAGCTATGGCCTTTCAGTTTGACCAGGCAGTTGGTAGGCAGGGATAGGGTGGGGTGGGGGTTAAGGAAAGGGTTGTGGGGGAGGGTAAGAGGATTTTGTTGTTGTTTAGATGTTTCTATTGACTGTAAGGCCACCTTGAGCCTTAATGGGAGGGACAGCATATAAACTTAAATGTTCATCACTGCACAGACCTGAGCAGTTGTGTGTCATTTACGAGGGAGGCTGAGCTTCCAGCCTGGCAACTAGGGAAGCGTGGGGGCTCCCTTGCCACGTGGGATGAGCCATTAAGGGACCTCCCATGGTGATGTCGATCAAAGCAGGGGTGGGGAGGAAGCATCCGCAAGCCAGTAACTCCAGGGGCTGCGGGAGGAGGAAGAGGATTGTGTCTTTTAACAGACTGAGGAAATATTTATTTCATCATCAATTTATATCCTGCCCCCTCCTGAAAACAGCTCGCGGCGGCTAACCATTTCAAAAATACAAAAATACAATTATAAAAATATTTTAAAAACACAACAATTAAAACACGGCTAGGGTGACACTAATTGATANGGGAGATAAAACCCCCCCCCCCCCCCCCCCCCTTCCCAAAGGCCTGGGCGAACAGCCAGATCTTGCAGATTCTCCGAAATGTTAAAAGGCTCGGGGCCAGGCGAGCTTCCTCCAGGAGGGAATTCCAAAGGCGCGGCCCGGCCACCGAGAATGCCCTCTCCATTGTGGGCCCCCCCCCCGCTTAACACGGGGGACCTCCAAGAAGGCGCCCCCGGCAGACCGAAGGAGCCGCTCTGGGGCACGGAGGGCGAGGCGGTCCCTGAGGTACGAGGGGCCCAGACCGTGAAGGGCCTTATAGATTAACACCAACACCTTGAACCTGGCTCAGCTCGCTATTGGCAGCCAGTGCTGAGTCCGGCGCACAGGTGTTATAAAAGGGGGGGGGGGGGACATTACCTGAGGTGGTTTGAGAGTCACGGAGAGGGCAGGGTCGGTTTTAAAATTTCTGAGGCTCAGAGCGAAAATAAAAGACTTGGCCCACAAATGGCCCCATCTCTTTAACCACTTCCTGCAGACCGCCCTGCTTCTCACCCTAGTAGGTGAGGAGAGGTGTGGGGTGACAAGGCCTCCCTGCTCTCCTCTCTCAGGACCACTGGTCATGAGGCTACCAGGACTGACCTCTGCTGGGCCCGAGCCATGACCCCTACTGGCCCAGCTTAAGGCTGGCCATGGGAGAAGGTACAGGTAATGCTGACTGTACTTGGGGCCTGCGGTTGAAGGTCTGTCTAAAGCTGAAAATGGCAGTTTGGGCAATAACCGATACCATTCATTATGATTGTTTTATCATTTCAATAGCATTTTCAGTGCCTCAGATCCTTTACAATCCTTATCTAGTTCACACTTGCAGGTAGATCGTTATGATTCCCATTTTACAGATGGGGGAACTGAGGCTGAAAGCAAGACAGGGAGAGACTCACCCGAGGCCACCCAGCAAGTTCATGGCTAAAATGGGATTTGAACCCTGTTCTCCCAAGTCCAACACCTTAGCCACTAGACCACATTGGCTCTTGTTTGCACTCCATCAGCTGTTGTTCTGCTTTTTGGTATTCAATTGTGTCATTTTGGCAATAGTTGTGCTCTTACACCAGGCCAATTGCTGAAAATGACTCCACCTAATTGAGAGACCCAAATAACCAAAATGGAGTCCTCGAAAAGTCGGTTAGGTAATTACCCGTTTCAGTCGTGGCTAGCATTTGGGTAGCCAAAGGCTGAGAGCTCCTGCCT
The DNA here is from genome assembly GCA_003113815.1 of Sphenodon punctatus. Classification (NCBI taxonomy): domain Eukaryota; kingdom Metazoa; phylum Chordata; class Lepidosauria; order Sphenodontia; family Sphenodontidae; genus Sphenodon; species Sphenodon punctatus. The sequence continues at coordinate 5,835,024 of QEPC01012679.1, read as the reverse complement.
CCCAACCCTGCACCTTATCCTCTGGACCAGGGGTCGGGAGGGAACCTCTTGCGGCTGGCTTTTTATTTGCTTCTTTTCTAGTTCTTCCCTCTGGCTTGCGGGATCCAGCTCCTACCCTCGGGAACTGAAAGAGAGGAGCTCGGAGGAAGGTAGATGTGGACAGGCCCTCCAGGAGAAGGGATGGGTCCATGGCAGGGAGTGACCCCTTCCTCCCTCCTGAGCACATTAATCACCCCTTGACTCCTGTCTGGTTCGTGAAGCTTGGACTCCTTTTTCCAAAGTGGTCTGCGAAAGGGAAGAGCTTCTCCACCCTTGCCGCCTTAGAGAGAGAGAATCGGCACCTAATCCGTCATTAAGAGAAGGAGTAGACAAGTCATCCCTGACCGATTTTTATCCAGCCGAGGTTTAAAAACATCGGGTGAAAACAGACACAACATTGGCTTGCTATCTGTGGCCTGCCTGGGCTGGGGGTCTCGGCTGCACATCTGTTCTCTGGCTACCAGATGTGGGCCTGCTAGTGCCCCGGACTGGGTAGGCGGCTGGCCTGGAATGTGTCTCCCGGAAGGTCCCGGGTGCCCATTCCAAGCCAAGGGCCAATACAGGCCAATGCATCAGTTTGGGCTTGACATACCCACTGTGGGTTGGGGGCTGCATGGCGGGGTGCTGGGGTCAGGGCCAGCCACTGACATGTCTGTTGTGCTCCCCTGCCATGCTTGGGGGCAGGGGACGGCTTGCCGACTGCCCGGGTGGCAGGCACATTAGTTAAAAAGCACCACTTGCTGACCTGGAGAGTAGTAGCTGCTGTTTCCTGCCCCAGCATTGCATCTGTTTTCACCCATAGACGGTGCTGACTCTGCAAGACGTGATTGCTTTAGTAAGGTTCGAATTCGGCACGTCTGGCCTAGAAGACCAGGAGTTTAGGTCATGGTGTACAAAGTCTAGTGCACGGGAGACTATCTTTGCATTCTTATATAGTGCCAACAATGCACCTGATGCTGAACAGTCTTCATTTCTGACAGGTCCCCGCCCCTCGGGGGGTTGCAATTTAGGATGGACGAGGGGAGGAGACGATGGGGAGACAATGAAGCTGAGTAATTGCAGGTGCCCGTGCTTCACTTAGCTACAAGGGGAGGGGAGGGATCCTGAAGGATGGGACCGTATGGGGAGAAGCAGGTAGGAGCCGTCTGTGGGGAGTGAGGAGCTAGGGAAAGCTGGTGGAAAAGATGGGGTTTAAAGTCGGGGCGCAGAGCACCTGCATGTTCTGCCTTCCTTCCCTTCTCCATCGTGCAGCCTGGCTGAAACCCACCGTTTCCCTACCCTGCCCAAAGGAATGGGTAGCTGGGTTCAAACGGTTGGTTGGACCCCTGAGAAGCTTTGCTCCAAAGGGACGAGGTTGGCGGTGGGCCCAGAACGTCACTCGAAGCATCATCCACGAGCGCGTTGGTCAAACGCTGCCTTGGCGAGTCCCATTCATTCCCCGCTCTGCTGGGCTGAAGTCAAGCGTTGGATGGAATTGGCCCATATTGTATGTGCGTGGTTCTTTTTTCCTGTCTGCAATCACTGTGCTCTCAGCTGCTTGGCTTCTTGCATGCACCTTGTTTTCAAATAGAGCCAGGGAAGAGCAGGGTTTGTTTTTACCAGCTCATGCCAAACAAATCCAATTGAAGGGAAACCCAGGCTCATGTCGCTGTCAATCCCCCTCGTAGATCAGAGTCCCCAAAGGCCAGACTTGTTTACTGATCTTGGGGGATGATGGCGTTTCACTCCAGAGCTTCACGAAAACTGATGAACAGAGGGGCTCTCAGTCCAACCAGCTCCCTGCTTGCTTGGGTGGGATTGCAGTCGATGTGCCCCTAGTGAAGAGTGCTGGGGTGCAGTGAAGCTACAGTGCTCATCGATTCTGATTCGGACTTATATACTGCTGGGAGGGGAGCCCAGCCCAAGTGTCTCCTTGCCCCCGTAGTTCAGGAAGCAGGGATGGAAATGCAGCCAAGTCCTCTGGGCTTGGCCATAAATCACATCATGATTCTCTTCTTTCATTGTTTGAGCGGTCGGCAATAAACGTTCTCTTGTTTATGAAATGTTTGCTGATGAGCTGTGGGAGTTTTGGAAGCAGCTCAGCCTCTTCCACAGTCACTGGCGCATTTGAATGACTTCAGGAAATCCTGACATCCAAGAAATCCTTAAGCAAAGCAGCAAATAAAGGCTCGGAGGTGCAGATTAGAAATGTGAAAACACCATGAACTGCAAACCGTAATCCTATTTATAATCAATTTTAATATAGTGGGTTCTAAAATAAAGACCAGCAACGAAACGCAGTCTAACAAAGTGTAATTTAGGAACCGTCTACAAGGAATGCAAATAGATTTCCATCTTCAACAAGATGTAAACATTTACAGATTTGAAGTGGAGAAGCCAAGAAAACTTGCAAAGCAATCCTCGGGTCAACAGGATTGCAATGAAACACAATCCAACAAAGTGTAATTTAGGAACCCTCTACAAGGAATGCAAATAGATTTCCATCTTCAGCAGGATGTAAACATTTACAGATTTGAAGTGGGGATGCCAAGAAATCTTGTCCTTTTACAAAGCAATCGTGGGGTCATCAGTTCATGGGCGTAGACTTTTCTTGGGCCGGAGGGGTCCTTGATTATATATATGGCACAAGCAATGGGCCTGGCACTGAACTGTTGTGATTAGAAATGGGTCTCTGCCCCAAAGGGGCTTACAAACCAGAGTAGACAAAGGAGGGGCACATATGGAGGGACAGGGAGGCCTTCAGGAAGCAAGGAAGTTGCAGATGTATGTGCTTAGCTTAGTTACTGAGGAGCCTAGGAGGTGGAATCGGAAGGATGGGACAGTTTTATAAGGAGAAGCATCAAGGGGACAATCTGTGGGGGATGAGGCGTGAGGTAGAGGGTCCTGGTTTCTGGCAGGGAACTTCCTAGTCCAGCTCTTTGCTCAGAGGTAGGATTCTTTAGAGAGAAACCTTCCCAGGCAGGTTGATCTAGCTTGGGTTTTTTGTGTGTGCGTGTGTGCAAACTGCCAGAGAGGGACTTGACAACCTCTCTTGGTAATTTTGTTCCCATAGTTAACCATCCCTGTTTAGAAAGTTTTCCCTAGTATGTAGCAAAAATCTCTTTCTGCAGCTTATCCCCCAGACTACTTTCTGGGGGATCGGTCCATTAGCAGCTATTAGCCGGGTTGGTTTGGGGAATGTAACCTCTTACTGTCAGGAGCTGGGAGTGACCAGGGAATGGATTTGCCCCATTGTGACCTGTTGGGTACTTCTCCCAAGTAACCAAGATTGGCTGCTGTCGGAGACAGGATGCTGGACTCGATGCACAATTGGCCTGACACAGTATGGCACTTCTTATGTTACTTGTCCTGCCCTTGGTGGCCCACCAGAGCATTCGATCTCTCTCCTCTTTTTACATGTTTGAATATAAGAAATGTCATTTCCTAGGTTAACTCGGACCAGTGGTCCATCCAGCCCAGCATCCTGTCTCTGACACCGGCCAGCCTCAGTTGCCTCAGGACAGTATGCAGCAGGTTACAATGGAGTAATCAATTCCCTGCCATCTTCCCCCGGCTTCTGACAGTCAAGGGTCTTGTAGCCCTTAATGTACCTGGCTTTCAAAAATTCATTCAGCTCCTTTTTTTTTTTTTTTTAAAGCCTGCTACACTCCTGGCCTGGACAACAGCCTCTGAGAAGGAGTTTCACAGGTTTATTTTGTACTGGGTGGAAAAGTACTTTTATTTTGTTTTCCTTCTGCTCCCTGTTCGCTTCATGGAGCGACCACTGGTGCTACCCTTTTAGAAAGGGTAAATAGCAGCTCCCTGTTGACCTGTTCCACACTTCTTTCTTGATCTGCAAACTTCTATTTTTTCTTCTGTCATTGGGTGTTTTTAAACGAGACGCGTCCATGCACCACGCCCCTGCCCCCTGCGCCCTGTTCTTTATGGGGTTAGAAACCTCTGGCCCGTGAGCCAAATCCATTATTTGGCTTCTTTCTAGGATTCCACGGATCCTGTCCCTTAAGCGCTGCAAGAGTGGGCATGGAGGAAGGGAGCAGAGGTGAGGGCATGTCCTCAAGAACAGGGGAAAAAATCCATGTTATGGATCCATGATCTGGACCGTTCTCCTCTGATTTGCACCTACCCGTTGCCACCAACTTTAATCTGACCCATGGAGTTTGTCCTCGTTTCCAAAGTGGCCCATGGAAAGGTACCTCAGCTTGTCATAGACTTCGCATTCTAAACCTTTTATCTACTTTGCTGCTCTCCTCTGACCTTGCTCTGGGGCATCCCCATCCAAAATTGAACCCAGTATCCCAGTTAATAATAATAATAATGATCTTTATATAGCACCCTCCATGCCATGGCACTCAGCACACTTTACATATAATTTAACACAACTTTTAATCCTCACAACAACCCTGTGAGGAAGGTTAGGCTGAGAGGCTATTGTGACTGGCCCAAGATCACTCAGTGAGTTTCTGGCTAAGGTGAGACTAGAACTGGGGTCCCCTCCCCCCATTCAAGTACTGTGCATTTAGCCGTTACACCACACACTGACTGTACCCTAGTTGCAGCTAACCGGGGCCATGTAGATCATCTGTTGTCTCATGTAACCCTTTGTGCAAATGCATGTTCCATCTGTATAGCAGAGATCAGCAGAGTTATTCTTGGGCAGGGCTCGGGTAACCTAGATGCTGGATGACCAGGGTTTAAATTCTATCTTAGCCACAAACTCCCTTGGGGGCCTTGGTCATTCCACACTCTCTCTTGGCCTCAGTTCCCCAGTCTGTAAAATAGGAATGCATGTCTTCCCCGTTTCTCCCTAGGTTCCCTCTGTCATCTCTCCCTTGTCTATCCTTGATTACAAACTCCCCAGGGCAGGGATCAGTTTTAAAAAAAGCTTGACATTTACAGCCACAGGCTCGTTGCTGGTGCTACAGAAATAATAATTGTGAACACCCAGCACGGTGTCTGCTGGGTCATGTAGGGTTCTGGGGAGCAACCCCTTCACTCTTGCACCAAGGAGGTGGACTGAATATAGTGTTGTCAAGCTGGGACCTCTATAGCTAAACCGCCCCCTCGCCTTTCCTATCCTGCCCCATTACGGCCTCTGCAGTCGGCCGCGAGCATCCTCCTGTGGGTCTGTACACTGGAGTGGGGGGTGGGATTCTCAGTCACTGGCCCAGTGTTGTGGAACTCCCTGCCCCAGCAGTTTCATCTGAGCCCAAGCATCATTTGGAGATGGTGTAAGACCTTTCTTTTTAGTAAAGCGTTTGGTGGGCGAGGCTAGGGATTGTGTGGTAGGTGGTTGGCGTTGGATTGGGTAGGTTTTTGTTGTTGGGTTCTATTTTAATGTCTTTTAATTGTGTATTAGGGTTTTTCGTGAGCTGCCCTGAGCCTTCGGGGAAGGGGGGGGGGATGTAAATAAATAAATAAGCTCTTTTTATTGGAATAGTCTGTGCCCCATAGAGCACGGGTGTCAGGCCCCGGCTTCCATAGAACTAGAGAGGCGGGAATCCCATGTTGCAGCTGCAGAGAGAGCCTGGCACGTGCCAAGTGTCCAGTTTCCAGCTGGGTCAGCTGGCAGACCCCACACGGTCATGCCAAGGCGTCTCATTGGGGCACGGAGGCACATCTTGGGGCACGGAGGTGCCGTCTAAGAGAACTTGCTGAGTCATAAAATCCTTCCATGTTGAGTTTCCCAAGTTTGTGGAGGAGCAAACATGAGCATTTAATGTTCATACTGAATGCAGCCCTGAGGAGCAAAGCAAACTCGCTTCTCAGCGTTTGGGCTTAGCTCGACAACCCTGTACTCGGGCTGGGGGGAAGGGAAGGGAGGCTCCAGATCCGGGGATCCTATGCTTCTCTCTGCTGCCTTATCCCCAGCTCAGGGGCACGGGCACAGATAGGAATGGATTCCCCATGCCTTGCTGCCCGCTAACCAAACACCCCTCGACATCCAGCCTGCCTACTCTCTCTCTCTGACTTTTTACCATGTCTCCTCGTGCCGAGGGAAGGGGGTGCGTGTCCTTGCAAAGCAGCACTGGCAGCTGGACAGATGTGCCAGTGGCTTCTCATTGAAATCTGGGGCTGCCCCAGTGAATCTAGAGCCAGTGGTTTAAAACTGAAAGCCCCTCCTCTCCAACATGCTCCTTAACCCAACCGGACTCCCAACTCACCCCATCTCATGCCGGCGGGAGCAGAGGCCTTTTGATTTTGCTGAGGTTTCTTAAAGTTAGCTGCTTTGCTTTCTCTGGCCCAATCCTGGCCAAAGCCCCCTCCTTGCTGATCCTTGTGTTGGGGGTGCAAGGATTTCCCCTGCAGACGCTAGCAACCCAGAGCGCCAGTGCTTCCCACCCTAGCTTTGCCCCAGGGTGGGTAAAGGGGTGTGTGTGTGTCTTGTGCCTGCATCCTGGCGCCCTGGAGGGGCCTTGGGGGGGGGATTGCCTGGCGTGCCAACCCCAGAGAGGAGGCGCCTGAGCGGCTGGAGGAGGTGGGCGGTCTCCCTCGCCAAGGATGCCGTCCAGCAGGCAGGGGAAGAGGGCAGAGGCTCCAAGCTGGCTCCCTCCACCCATCACCTTCGTCCCCCTCTCCCTTGCAGGCTCGCCTCTCCGGGAGGCCGCGGCGGCGGCAGCAAGAGCGGGGTCATTCTGGACATCGCCTCCCTGAAGATGAACGAGTTGGAGTCCGAGGTGCTGCCTCTCCCGCCCCGCTACCGGTTCCGGGACCTCCTCCTAGGCGATCAGAGCTTCCAGAACGACGACAGGTAGGGGAGAGCAGCGGAGGGAGCTTGAAGGGCGCTGGGGGAATGGGATGGTGCAGGGGGAGCTGGAGATGGAGTATGCTGTGGGATTGGAAGCTGGGGATGTGCATGGAGCTCTCCAAGGTGCTGATCCGCTTACCCTGTGCGCTCACAGTGCTCTCCATGGTGCTGACCGACTATCTATTGCGCCCTCCCTTTGCGCACGGTGTCCAAGGTGCTGATCCACTTACCCAGTGCGCTCACAGTGCTCTCCATGGTGCTGACCAACTTATTTATTGCGCTCTCCCTGTGCGCCCTGCTCTCCAAGATCCCGGTCCCCCTCAAGGCAGGGAAGCGCTCCAGGATTGTAGGCCCCCCCTTACCACCCCCCTCTGTGCGCACGGAGCTATCCAAGGTGCTGACCGGCACATCCATGATTCTGATTCCCTGAACACAGGGAAGTTCTCCAAGATTGTAACACCCCCCTTCCCCCAATACCCACTGCGCCCCTGTGGTCATGGAGCTATCCAAGGTGCTGACCTCGCTTTCCTCTTCTCCCCCCCCCCCCCTTGGCTGCTCCCAGGGGGCTATCTGAGGTACAGAAGGGAAGTCTCCCGTCTTCTCACGGGACTGTAACTGGAGGCGATGATGGGTTTACTCTTTTCTGTGACCCCCTGAGGGTGGGGCTGGTAGCACAGGGAGCCCAGCCAGGCGCTCTGGAGTTGGGCAGAACCCCTTTGGAAAGGGAGGCTTTGCTGCTGTTCCCTGATGATCTGTTTGCTCTTGTGTTTGGGGTCATGGGGTCTATTTGTGTAAGATTACAGGGCTGACTGCATTTTTGGAAATGGTTGATCTAGCTCGGTTGGCACTAATCTGAACTGAGTGACTGTAAATAACCACTGGAGAAGCTGTAAAACTCTTTGCTGCTTGGCATGGCCTGTTGTGTCTGTGTGATGACTGCCTCTGTTTTTTTTCTCTTTTCTTTAAACTTCTGTCTCTTTCCAATTTGTGGTGATTTATTAACAGGCCAACCAAGTTACAGCCAGGCAGAGAAAATACTGTTACTTATTTCTAAAGATAGTCGTTAAATCAAAGAAGGATGTCAGTTGTGGTAGGAAGTGTGTGTGAGTTAATCTGTAGCATTGTAGAGGAAGATTGCAAGTGGATATCTCCTTGTGAAGCAGCCGGCTTTGCTGAGTATATAGCCACGCTCCAAGTTGCTCTGTATTCCTGGGAATCACTAGGAAGTGTTGCCTTTTCAACCAGCAAACTATGAGGCCTCCTTCCACCATTCCATTGACTGTCTTTGAAGCTACAAATGACCTCTACCTGCAGTTTGCATGTGCAATTTTTTGTGTGCATAGGTGAAGTGTGTAAAGCTTTATTTCTGAGGCTGTCAACTGAAGGGGTTATGAAAATTATCTAGGCTCCACCAATAATATTTTAACTAACCAACTAGAAACTTAATTTCTAGCTAATAATCATCGTGTGTGCTGAAGTGGTAATTTTTCAAGGATGAGTGCTTGATTCTCAGCATGATGAAGAAAGGGTACTGACCCTCCATAATGCGCTATTTAAAACTCAGCAAGACTAATGACATTTTGATTTAAACTTTGTTTATTTCGGGAAATGGGGATGTGATTGGCAATTGTCTGTCATGTAATGAAAACAGCTGGATTATCACCCCTGGTGTAGTGAACGTAGAAAGACAAACCTGTAACCTGAAGTCATCTTTTTTTAAAATTATATGGAGTTCCTGTCACGAATTTGGAATACATTAATTTTTGCGTATGTGTGACGAGTTTGATCTTACTATATTGTAATGATGAGTTGGTAGGTACTGGCCAGCAATCTGTTCTGGTCTGAAGGAGAGGGATGTGTCCAATTCAGCAGTTACCTTGCATTCTAGTAGGAAGTTTGTTCCTATCAGCTTCACACACCCAATAGCTCTGTTTTCCAGCAGGTCTTGAATTTGCTAACCTCTATCAACCTCCAGCCTGGTGCCCCTGGATCTGCAAGCAATCATTCACACATACAGGCTCTTGTGTGTGTGTGAGAAGCAGGCCCACAAACCTATCCCCTTGGGCTGGATTTTGAGACACCTGGCAATGGATTGGCTCTGCTTCCGTTCAATCCAGTTGGGTAATTGGCTGAGTATGTTTAAAAAAAAAACCCTTTCATACACACCAATTGCAGTTAAGGTGACTGGAGACACTAGGATCTTAAAGATTAATTGGGTTCAGTGGTTTCCAAATTGTCTTTGAATCATGCCCTGCCTCCCCTTCCATTTGCCCATGGTAGCTAAGGCCTCTCTAGCATATCCACATACATACAACTTATTCCCTCTCTTCCGACCCACCCTACTGTCGCTCCCCTCCTCTCCAGTCCTTGCACCTTTTGTAACCCCAGGCCTGCCTGACGAAGGACCCAGTGAGGTCTGGAAGCTTGCACACCTCCCCCAACTGGAGTTGGCCCAATAAAAGAGATCACTTTAATACTTTGTCTCTATTGCTGATACTTGGGACCAACATGAGAAACCCTACTTTCTCTACACTTCCTCCTCCTTTCCCCGCCCTGTTTTGGAGATTCCTCCCAGGGCTGTCAGTGTGTGGAGCTAGGTGTATGTCAGCTGTGGTCTTTCTTGCCCTCCTTCCCCCACCAAAATATACTTTCCATAGCCCCACATGGGGTGACATTCCCCCCCCACCCCCAGTGTGAGAACTGCTGTACCTGGAATCCTATCAACTTGGACAGCAACTTAATGACTGTTTTAATGTATCAGGGAAACATGGGAGCAGGTCTTCTGGGCTTCCTAGACTTGCTTATCAATACGTGTACTTACACATGAATCTCCGTGTTGTCCAAGAGGCCACATGAGTACTCTGCATAGACCAAAGAACCCAACATACTCCTGGGGAATTCTGAACACTATCCAGATGGGGAGGAGGTGGTGGTGATGATTGGGGATCTCCCCTCCCACAAATGCTTCCGGTGCCAGGAACTGCAGATGCATGGTCTAGGGGCTAAGTCCTGCCCAAGAGGATCCTCTGAATCAGTACAAATCACTCTCCTTATTTGCCTCCTGCTCTGCACGATACTTAACCAGTTGGTTAGCAGCATAAATAGGTGATTCCTCTGCAGGACAAGAGCCCCACGGGTGAAACTGACAAAGCCGTACCCCTCAAGGGTCCCGGATTTTCCAGTATGTCTCTGATGATTTCACACCTCTTTGGTTAGCAGTCCTGCAGTTCCAGAAAACTACTGTAAAGTCCTACATTATAAAGGGAGGGAGAGCACTTTGCAAGCCATCTATTGGGACAGTGAGCTGGCTTCTCCAGCCTGAAAGCACTTTAGTAGGTTTAAAAACTAAGCAAAGCTCTTCCTGCAGGGCAAGCGCCCTGGTGAAACTGACAGAGCCTGAAGTCCAGCTGCTGTAGTGAACAGATATTGCATCCGGGGTGGGTTTCTGGCTGCCTATGAGTCTGCTGAGGTGTTCTACGGATTTGGTTCGGGGGACAAACCTCCACAAGCCCATGTTTTTCCCCTTTGGTTGCTCTTGGATTTGTGTGGCTAAACATAACATTTGTTCCCATGTTTGGAGGCTGGAGTGGTATCTATCTTATCTATTCTTCCTATAATTATACCCCACCCTTCCCCCTAATAGCTCAGGGCGGCTTAGAACATTTTATTATTATTATAAGCATTTATATAGCACCAGCGATGTACCTGGCGTTTTACAAAAAATAAGATAGACACGGTCCCTGCCTGAGAGCTTACAGTCTAAACACATACAAATCCCTACCTAACCCTATCCCTGCTTGCCAAGTGCCCGGCCAAACAAAAAGGTCTTTCATTATTGCCAGAAGTTAAGTAGACTTAGGCTTAGATGAATCTCCAAGGGAGGGGGGGGAGAGTTTTATAATTGTGAGGCAGCCACTGAGTATGTCTCTCCGAGTGCCTCTGTCATGGAAATTTGGCAGGGAAATGGTACCTGCAAGAGGATGCTCCCAGCTGACCTCCGAGGCTGCGGCGGGACAGGAGGGAACGAAACGGTTATGTGGAGAGAGATCTAGTGTAGGAGAGGGGAGGAGCAGGAGCAGACTAGGAAGCCCATGTCCGAATGGGTTCATCTCGGTTTCCTGAGGCCAGGAACATAGGGTGAGTCTCCCTCTGCCAAGTAGCGCAAATCTCTGCAAGCTTTGACTGATGGGGGAAGCCCTTCTCCACAGGAGCATCATGTAGAATTGGGACCAGTTCCCAAAATGTGTTGGGAATTTGCGTTGATCGAAAATCCAGTGCAAACAGAAATCCTAGAAGGGACCTCGATCTCTGGTTTCTTTCTGAAAGGGAGGCGTAAGCTGTTATCCTCCACCGTCGGAACACTTAGTTCCCCAGAGTGCTTAATGTTGTGATGGAATTATGCCGCCCCCCCCCCATGGAGCGACAGCTACTTGAAAGGGTTGCGGAGAGACTGCCTTACAAAACGAATCTCGGTGATTAGCTTTCAGGGTAAATTAGAATCATTTCAAGCCAGGCAGCTGGAGAATTGCTAATCAGTTTCTGCCACGGAGGAGGAGGAGGAAATACCCGCACTGGATCCCTTCATTTTAGGGGGGAGGCAGTGGGAAATGTGGGGAGGGGGTGCGTCACCAGAGACTCTCAAAAGAAACGGGATTGGACTGAAGCGTTACTTTTTGGTCCTGTTCAGAAGTTCACCAAAGTCTCTGGAAAAGTCACCGACTGATTCCCGTGGGCTTTTAGGCCTGTCTTTTAGTGGGTTTCCTGCACCGGAACAGAGACCAATCCAGGCCCGGAGCTACTCCGCCCCAATGGGTGCAGCCACCTGAGCCGCCTTGAGCAGTCTTAATCCACTCTGGGCAGTCTTCCTAGACAACGCAATATGTTGTGTGACTGCTGGCTGCCAGATGTTGTGTTCCCCCCCCCCCCAGCTGCTGCTGACTGTGTGCGCTGTGTCCTTGGAAAAAGGGGTAAGGCTGCCCAAGGCGCGGTGGCCCATATGCCCGGGCCCCTGCAAGCTCTGCAGCAGGGGTTTGAGCAGCGGGCACACTCGTGAATGGCCCTGTCGTGGCTGACGGGGAGATTTTGGTTGAGCCGGGGGAGGGAAGTGGGCAGGGCAGTACCTGCTCGTGTAGTCAACCCTTCAGCCCGTCCATGGCGGGAGGTTTGACAGTCGCTCCACCTGCCTGGTTTATCTGCCCTCTTCCCTGTGCCGGCCCCAGAGTGTGGTGGCTGCGCGGGGATCAGGGCCTCTGCAGCTCGTGTGACTGCTCTCAATGCTGCCAGGCCTGTAGCTAAGGGAAGGGTGGGAAGGGAGCAGGGCCGATCTTCCTACTGAGAACCCATGGTGATTGCCCCAGTATTTTCCCTATTGCGAGGGCCCTGTAGTGGCCCCTGTTTCCACCAGGACAGGATGCAGGGCCCCCCTCTCCCTTCCTCCCCAAGGGGCCCTAAATGACCATCTCTAGGGTCCTTCAGAGGGTGCCCCCAAGTGGCGAGGCCATGGGAAAGAGGGAGGAGCCACCAAGGGTCCCACATTCCTTCACCCCTTCCTCCCTGCGCGGGAATCTCCTGCCCTGCTCCTTCCCACACAGGCCGAAGGGAAATTCTGCACGGGGGAGGAGCAGGGGAGGGGATTTCTTAACGTTTTACATCTCATTTGTTGGTGCTTATGTTCTTCCCCATTTTCCTCATTAGAACTTGCTTTCTGTTTTTAAAGGACACCTTTTGGCTCCAAGAGCCTCCTTCACCTCCCCGTTTAGCCATGCTGGCAGGCATTTGGTCCCCATGCTATTTATTTATTTATTTTTTAGCCCATGGAATACCTTTTAACCTGGGCTTCCAGGATGGGGTTTTTAAATAGTCTCCACGCCTCTTGCGGACATTTAATCCTCGCTGCTGCTCCTTTTAGTTTCCTTCTAACTAGTTTCCTCATTTTAGCATCGTCTCCCTTTTAAAAGTTAAATGTTACTGCAGTCATTTTATTTACCATTCTCCGTCCAGTAATGATGGCAAACTTGATTAGATTACGTTTGCTTATTTTTTTGCTGCTTCATCTGTTTTCATAACCTTAGTTACAAGCACGAATAGGGCGGAGGCCCACCCCTACCTGGATTCAAATCCTGCCCCCAAGCGCTGAAAAGCTGAGTTCAGCGAAGAGAGCAGAGATGACGGCAGTGCATGCAAGCATAGGGGACCATGGCATAGACCTGTGATCTGGACCCTCCTCTTCCTCAGTGCTGATCTTCAGCACCCCCGCCCCCAACTTCTATCCGGCCCTGGAAGCTTGTCCTAATTTTCAAAGTGGCGCCCAGGAAGGAAAAGGTTCCCCACCCTTGTGATGGATTATTAGAAAATGTGGGGGCTTCCTGTGGATAGCAAGAACACTACCCATTTTGGGAGACGGGTTTCTCCTTTGTCTAGTGGGGCATTGCCGTAATGAATTATTGCTATGCAATACATTAAATTCAATTGGCAGGGGTCAAGTGTGCCGCCACAAGCCCCTCGAAGGGTAAGGCATTTGTTATCTTTCTGCCCTCCGTCTCTAAAAGCATATTTTCGCATGGTATTTAAACTTAGTATTTTTCGTGGCATGTCTGACCCTCTATTTATTTGTTTAAGAACTTTTTTGAATGCAGACCGGTGGGACTGCAATCTACAGGGGTCAAGTGTGCCGCCATAAGCCCCGTGAAGGGTAAGGCATTCGGGGCAGGACAGGGGAGTCCTAAGAAGGAGATTGATAATAGCTTTTTGCAAATTATATTTTATTTATTTATATATATATGGAAATATGATATTGTACTGTATTTTATTTTATTCCTTTTTAAATGGTTTTGGTTAACAAATGTTGTTATGGCCCACGGCTAAACAAATAAACGTGAATTGAGCTACCGATTTCATGTCTACCTGTTGGGTATTGGACATAGTACCAAGACACCCCATCGGTCCTGCCACCAGTTGTGGTCATCTTTAATGTTACCAGAAGAAAGGGAAAATGAACCCCCAAAATGTGTGTGTGTGGGAAGGTTAAAGAAAGATGTCTTCTTGTAGTAGCAAAAAGAGAACACTCCTCATAAGTCGTGTGTCTTGGGTATTGCTTTTTTCCCTGGAGTTAAATAACCTCCTTTTCCCCTCCACCCCAAGACAATCGATCCCTCAAGCTGCAAGACCCATTTTACAGTCTCGCGGAGTAATGGAGGCCACTTTGATTAAGTGGATTTCCCCCGAGTTGAATGATCAACAAAGAGTCGTCTTGGCATGAGTCAGAACAACTCCCTACTGAAGAAATGCAACATCTGCAGAAAGGGATTTTGAGCATCTTCTGTTTGAATTCCCCAGACGTTGCATAACCAGCGCTCCAGGGAATGTAAGGAACGGACACTCTCTCTCTCTCTCTGTTACTCTTTCCGAGTTAAATGGGTCGACAGGGCATTTTCCTAACTCATTTTCAAGCATTACCCACACGCCAGCTTTTAAATAATCGCTAAGCGGAGGATGTAAATCAAAAGGTGGATGCATTCACAAAATTGAAAGGTGCAGGTGTATTCTATAATGAAGAAAAATAAAGTTCTCAACGGGTTTACAGTTAATTTCAGAGAGAGGCAGATGGGGAGACAAGGAAGAGACAGGGATGCATTCATGAAGTTGACAAGCGGCAGGGGCACGTGCTTGGTTTAGATACATGGGAGGAGGAGGAGGGGAATACTGAGGACAGACAATCCTAAATAAGGAATCTATGGGGGTGATGAGAAAAGGCAAGGTTGATGGAAGAGGTAAGTTTTTAGATGGAGGCAGCAGAGCGTATGTGCTTGGGAAAG
>QEPC01012679.1:5790653-5802298 GCA_003113815.1 Sphenodon punctatus | reverse complement strand
AAAAGATAACAACAGACTGAATAACCGGATAATACCACAACGGTTAACCAGTTCACCGTATGACTGGTACTGTATCTCCCCGTTACTGTGTAACCGAACACTACTAGTTTGAAACTAGGTTTGAATGGGTGGATGGGGAGTAAACAATAAAAAGGAATTATAGGGAAATGGTAGTGCGGTATCGCGTGGTTACGTGGTAGATCGATAAAATGGTTAATCAGTTAAGGCCAAACGATATATGGATACTGCTTGGTAGCCAGTCCTTGCTGGATTGGATACCATAGATCTGGTTGGTTACCTACTTCACTCACAGTTCTGCCTGTGTTCTTTCTTCTACCCCAGAAAAGGATATTGAAGCCTGGCCTAGTGATTAGGGAGCCGGCCTGGATCTTAAGGAGACAGGGGTTCTGTTCCTGAATCCTTTGTTTATCTTTGGTCAAATCATGTAGTCTTTCTGGCCTCTATTTTCTGTCTGCAGAATGGGGATAATATCCTTTTTTTCCCTTGCAGAGGCTCTGTGGTGGTGGTAAGGGGCTTAGATACTACAGTAGTGAGAGCCTTGGAGAGATGCTTTCTCCTGCCTGTTCTTGAGCTGGTTAAATCCACCTGATTTCTCTGTTGGGGACGGGAAAGAGTCCAGGCTCTTAACCCTCCCTGCCTATCACCACCTAAAGCCCAGATCCACGCTGTAGGGAGTCTGTGGCAGCAGGTCAAGCCCTGGCAGGATTAGCTCCCTGTAAGTAGGTATATGCAGTAACATTTGTGTAGCTGGCTACGCGATCACGATGACAACCCCCCGTTGAGTAGACGGTGGCTTTGTGACACGTTGATCGTTACGCTGAAGTGCACTTGAATACAATAGACCTGGGGCATGAGTCCTTGATAAATAAATGGATAGAGAATTAGCCCCCTACCCCCGTTGTGTCTAGCAAGGTTGGCTAGCAGCAATCAAACTATTCCTATTCCGCTCCTCCCCCCCTCTGCTTGCTTAAAACTCTATTCATCCTTGCTTATCAGCTGCGAAACAAATTTCTTCTACCCCGAAACGCCGCGATTCTCCTTGATCTCCACTTCTGTGCCGCTCTGGCCTCCGCTCTGGTGCTTGCAAGTTTAGATCCCCATCAAGGATATGGCTATTAATTTGTAGAGCAAATGCCAAGCCCCATCTTCCGCTGTCTTGACTCAGCGGTGGTTTCTTATTAATTTGCCTTTGATTAGCAGCAGGGAGTTAGACGAGCGGCGACGGAGCAGTGGACTCGGTTGCGGCTTTCTGATTTAGTTGTCAAGGATCTTTGTAAATATCTTAAATTTAATATCGAGCCGCTTGCAGACGTCTCTGACGGCAAAGGCATTTTGGGCAGGACTAATTGGTCTGGTCTCTAAAGCCAAGCCTTTGACAGGTTGGGCACAAGCTGTTGTTGTTTATTGTTCCTATAGCATTTTCAGTGTTCAGAGCCCTTTACAGTCCTCGTCTAGTTCGCCTCCAAAACAACCCTTTCAGATAGGTCATCGTTATTGCCATTTTACAGATGAGGAACTGAGGTTGAAAGAGAGTGACTTGCCCAAGGCCACACGTTGAGTTCATGGCTAAGAGAGGATTTGAACTATGCTCTCCCAACGCCTTACCCACTAGGTTCTGGACTTGTCCTAGCAGACTTTCTAGGCACCATCTAGAGACTGAAGCTGTTACCTATTGCTATTTGGGATCTGGCTGGATCCGCGGTGTCTGATCCCTCCTGGAAAGGACCAGATCATGAGTGGCGCCTGTTTTGCTTGGTGGATTAACCAATTAACGGATTTACTGCGTTACCGCATTTAATGCCCAAACAAGGGGCTAGCGTTAAGTCTGGTAGCGTCCGCTTTGGCAGGGTTTTTGGAATTGCAGCAAGGGCACGATCAGGGCCAAAGGAAGGTCTGGATCGGAGCAGGATGAGGAGGTAGGATCAGGGGTTCAAGGTCCAGATGGGGGAAGACCAGGGTTAGAAATTAGTCCGGGATTCAGAATAAGGCTTCAGGAGGATCAGGAACAAGGGGCGGGCACAGGAACAGGAAGCAAGATGCTCCAGGTTTCCTTTTGCTACCCACCAGCCTTATATCCTGGCTGGTAGCCAGCCAGGAAACGGGGGCATGGACAGGACTAGAGAGGGCTGGGGGTTGGCCTTGCTTGTGCATAGCGACCCCTTGACTAGGGCTGAAACGAGATTTCGCCCTGTGAGAAAATCTTGTTGAGAATGGGCTTCTTGATGAGATTTTCACGCTCGAGATTATCATGAGAATCGGCCATTCACGCCACCATTCTTATGAGATTGTTGAAAACCTTAACCCCCCCCCAAAAAAAATGCTCTGTGCTTGTGTAAAACGGACACCGTGGTATTTTTGCACACGTGCAGTCCTTCAGCAGTCGTTTTCCGCGTGTGCAGAGCGTTTTTAGGATTTTCGAGAATATCACGAGATTCTCGAACGGTTAGTGAGATCTTCTCGAGACTTTGCTGATGGTTCGAGATTCTTGGGGGAACAGAGGAAGCATTCTCATTTCAGCCCTCTCCTTGACTAGGCCAGAGGCACAATGGAGCCGTGCCACTGCAATTCCATGAACTCTGGGGGTGCAGGTTCGAGACCTGGGGGCTGACAGGTGATGCTCAGTCTTTTTTTTTTTGGGGTGGGGGGGACACCCAAAGGGTTGGGGAAAGAGTCAAGGGCAGGGAAAGTTGTGGGCTCCAGCATGGAACCAAGTCAGTGCCTCAGGCGTGTGCGCGCACCTCAGCGGCTCCATTAAGTAACTTGAATTCAAGCACCACGAGGAAAATGGTCTGCCGTGAAATTTGTAACGGCTGAGGGCGGGCGAGAGCAGCGGTGTGTGTGTTTGTTGTGAGACTCGGAGGCAGCTAGGCAGCCAGCAATCCATGACGGCTTCAGATGGCAAGATCTGCAGAAAGGCTGGAGAGGAACGGAGGCCGCCTTTAATTTGCTTCATGAGCGCCGGTGACATTGAGGCTAGTGCGTCTTCGGCAATGTCCAGAGCTTCCCGTAGCTGCTCTAGTGACCATTTGGGATTTGAGGCGGGATTAAGCAAGTCCATAAAGATTCCTCCGTCTGACAGAACCTTGTAAAGCCAGGACGCCTCTATGTTTTGTTAGCTGGCCTGGAAAAGGGCAGTTTCTCTTGACTTGCCCAGACTCTGCCACTCAAGTGCGGTCCTCGTCGTCGTCCTCATCCTCCTCCTCGTCGCCGCCGCCCTCCTCCTCCTCCTCCTCCGGCCCAAATCTGGACTGTGCTGCATTTTTATTTGGCATCTCTCCCATTCCTGGATCCGCCCTGTGGATGCGCAGTCCCTCCGCTCAAGCACTGAAGGAGTGAGCTCCGGGGGAAGGGAGCAGAGATGAGGGCCCCTAGGTTGCAAAGGTGCAGGAAATGGATTGTGCCCCCACCCCCCATCACCATCCTCTCCCCTGTCCCTCCTCCTCCTTCCAGCGCCTCTCCCACCTTCTGCTTGATGCGCCTGGGTTCTGGAGACTGCGGCTGCGCTGCCTTCCTCATGCTGCCACCGGTGCTCCCTCCGTCCTTTGCCACCCGCCATGTGGGTATCATGTGCACTTCAGATGCTTCCGCTCAGCTCAGTCTCCCCACAGCCACCCTGCAGCAGGACAGCATTTGTGCCCACTTCCCACCCCCAGCTTGGACCCTGGGTCAAATGTCCCTCCTGTCCCTATGATTGCTGCACCCCTGGATACGTGGCGTAGATCGATCTTCCGGCCCCTCCACTTCCTGCCCACATCCTGAGCACGCCTCTTAACTCCCATTCACCACGCAGAGCTTGGACTTGCTTTCCAAGAAATCTGCAAGAGGAAAAGGATTCCACACCCCTAAGAACATATGTAGTGCCAGACTGGGTCCATCAAGCCCAGCATCCTGTCTCCGACAGTGGCAATTCTTGATCACTTGGAAGAAGAACCCAACAGGTCACCATAGGGCGATGCATTCCCTGTTGTTAACTCCCACTCCCAACAGACAGAAGTCCCGTTCCCCCAACCTACTTGGCTAATAGCCGCAAATGGACCAATCCTCTAGGAACTTATCCAATCCTTTTAAAAACCTAGTTATGCTACTGGCCTTGTCCACATCTTCTGGCAACAAATTCCACAAATGAACTGTGCTTTGTGCGGGGGAAAAAACCCCACTGTGTTTTAAATCCACTGCCAGTTTATTTCATGGAGTGTGCCCTAGTTCTAGTACTATTGGAAGTAGGTAAATAAATCCCTATTTACTCATTCTGTGCCGCTCAAGCTTTTGTGAACTTCTATCCTATCTCTTGCTGTTGATCGTCAGACGGCTGTGCATAGCATGGTGACTAGAGAGATGAGATTGATAGCCAGGAACCCTAGCTACTGACTTCAGACCCCGTGTTGCTCCCCCCCGCCCTTCACCGAGTTTTGTCTAATTTAAACCCCAAGCAGGGCCATCTCTCTCTCTCCACACAATGCCCAGCTCAACAGGGTCGTGAATCAGATCTCTCCTAAGATCAGAGCTTAATTTGTAATAAATAAATTTATTTATTTATTTAATTACATTTGTTAGCTGTCCCCTTATGCCAATGGCCTCTCGGGGCCTGTCTCTTATACACATCTAGATGTGTATAAGAGACAGGTGTAGGGCCCGGTAATGTGACTTGTCCCAGAGCCTTATTAAACCTAGCGATACCACTGATCAAATTGTTTCTCTAATTACAGTGCCAGATGCAGGGGAGTTGGATGCCCTGTGACAAATGAAGGTGTGGGGCCTTTCCTAACAGAGATGTTTGATGGGGAGACACTGACTCTCCCATTAGATAAAGGAAAATGTTGCCATCCTTTTTATGACTTAAAACATTAGGGCTGTGCTCAGGTTTAAGTATTTGTATTTGTGTTTTTGATAGTCTTGCTTGTTTGTATCTACACAATGCACATGGGTCCCTACGTATGGGTTATTTTGGCAGTGAGGCTCTGCCAGTTTGACAGACTTATAAGGGAAGACAGATGTGGTTAACACTGCTGTTAAGTCTGCTACCAATTTAAAAAGGGGGACGCTGGTTTGAGGGAGGGTGGAGAATACGGCTGGCTTGGTGGGGAGGTTGCATGGCTTCGAGAGGGGGAATGGGGCATCTAGATGACTTAGTGGGTTTCACTTGTTGTGGGGAGGTCGCTGGCTTGGGGATTCACCATTTCTCCACTGTGCTGGGGCTGGTTGCAGTGCTGGAAAAGCTGCAGTTATGAGACAGCGGTGGACTGACCCCTGCAGGTGGGGACAGCTTAATACAGGTTTCCCACACCAACAGCTCGGCTGAGAGTAGGGAACAGCCTAGCTCCAAGGTGGAGATGTGTTGCAGTCTTTGAGGCCCAGTTTGAGAGCTCAGGTACCCTGTTTTCTAGGTAATTTGGGGTTCACTCGGAACCCGAATACACAGTCTTAGTATTTGTGTTTCAGACATGGAACCCAAGAGGTTGGCGCTGGAATACACAGCCCTACAAAACACCATGCACTGCAGTTCCTGCAGGCCCATTTGTTATACCTGTGCTGTTTCTAGCGTATTGGTGGGCTCCTAAGGGTTGACAGGGCCACTGCCAGGACTCCGGGGGAACACAGGCCTCAAACCCTGGTTCACTGGGTTCATAGGCAGTCGTGGAATCTGCACTGCCACCAGGCTGTTGTGGTGAAGTAGTGAAACTGCAGCCTTGTGGCCTCTTGCAGGGTTGGCTCCACCCTGCCTGGCTCTTGATTGGCTGCTGATGACTTGCACCGTGATTGGCCAGGGATTCCTATATAGCTTCCTGGATCACAGCAAAACCTCTGTCCTGAACAAGACGACAGAGACCTGACTCTCTGGCCTCCGCATCCCACCTCTTGCACCCCAGCGGCTCCTGTCCCCTCTCTGGACTCGGCTTGGCCTGATTCCCTGGCTCTGCCCAGCCCCTTGGCCAGGCCTAGTCTCGGAGCCAAGATCTTGACAGCCCCCTCCTCAATTGCGCCACAGATCAGGCCTCCCTGTGCTTGAGATGCTGGGTGTTTTTAAATGAATGCGGCAGGAGGGACAGGATCCGTGGCCGCTGAGTGTCGTGGGCGCACAACGTGCATGGTGTGCGCTTCAAGTGAGCGGCTCCCAGCATGGCGTCCCATCCACGGAGGTGGCCACTGTGGCCCACACGGGGCACTCTGGATTTTTCAGGGGTGCACCGTGCGTGGTCATGAAGTGGCCGCTGGGTGGGTCACGGGAGCATGCCTTCTCACGCACCACCATCACACGAGCAGCTGAAAACATGGACGCGGGGCGGGGTGGTGGCGGCATGTGTGGACGCGTCTCATTTAAAAACATCCTCTCTGGGCCTGTAATCTACCCCTGTGTATTCTGACTCATGTTGTCACACGCGTTTTCTGTTTGTTTTTTGTTGATTGGCCACCTGGCTGTAAATAAAGATTGATTTGATTGCTGTCACACGCTCTTGCCTGGATCCGGCCCTGTCGAATAATCCTGCACAGTGGTCCCCGACTTGTGGCTCAGGACAGCTCAGTGAACAAAGGAGAGTGCGATATTTAAAATGCACCAGGTGCTTCTGAGACTCCTGTCAGAGGGCAGCGCGGGGGCTGGGAGAAGCCCCAAGCTGCCACTGCGGGGGGCGGGGGTGGCGGGAGGTGGCATTTTCCACCATCTTGGCTAGGATTTGAAAACCCGATTTAAAATTAGTCATCCCGACCCACAAAAACTCTCTTCTCCCCCCCCCCCCGGAAGGCCAGGACACTCTATCCCCCCATGCCCACACCCGCCACCTCTAATCCTACCCTCTCCTCCCATGCCCGCCTATTGTTGGACACTAAAGACCGCTTCCTCTGTCCTATCCCACCACGACCTCTGAGATCAGTCCGGAGCGCCCACTTGTATGCATCATCTTCCCGTCGAGTTTGTACAGCAAGGACATGCAGAACGAACGCAGTTGTTGGTATCCGACCGCCTTCCAACTGCCTTCCCTTGGAGTTCATTGGAACCTGAGCTTGCTCATCCTCTGGTGGCAATGTAAGAATTTTTTTTATTTGGCCAGGAGTTTTGCAGGTGGATAAGGCTTGGGATTGTGAATTTTAGCTAATTTTTAAGTCTCTCTAGGGTTTTGTGTGTTGTAATCCACCCTGAGCCCTTAGGATAGGATGGGATAAAACATTTAAATAAATAAATTAAATCTATAAGTCCACGACCCATCTGAACTGGTTGTGGGTACAACAATTTCGACAAGTATACTTGATTTTGCGGGCCCTTTCTTGAGCCTGGGCTGCAGTGTTAGAATTAATAAAGTCGAAATAAAGTGTTGGCTTGCCATCAGTTTTGAACTTTGAAAGTGGCTCATGGACTAGCACCCGTCCCCTATATAACTGTTGTCTTCGCCGTTTTTTCTCCCCGTCTCCTGACCCTACCCCTCTTTCCCGCCTTACTACAAAATGATTTCTGCTTCTGAGCTTTAAAACCGTCATGGAGCCCTCTTGAGGCTAATGTGAACATGACACATCTGTCCAATTAACAGCAGCCAAAGAGAGAACCAGTTTTCCTCTGTGTCTTGTGGCGTTTCCCTGCCAACATTTGGTTGTAGTCTTATAACATTCCTTACCAGATGTGAATTTGAAATAGTAGGTGCTTCAAGGCTGGCGTGGAATTAGGAGAACAAATCCCACTGACATTCCTCTAGGGCGTGAGAAAGGGGGAAACAGTCAAAAAACTGTCGCATATATTGAGTGAAAACTACTTTAGATTTTGATTCCCCCTCTGTGTGCATTAGGGCTGAAACCTGATTTAGCTTTTTTTCTTGATTCTCATTGAGAATTGAGGTTTTCAACTCATTTTTAATGACAAACGAGAATCAAGACGAAAAGCGTTCCTTGACTGTTTATCGAGAGATTTTCTCGACTGAACGAAAATAATGTGCATGTGCAAACAAAAGGCTGCTGGGCCGTTCTGCGTATACGCAGCCCTTTCCCAAAATGGTGTTGGCATGTGGCTCTCGATCTCGGTAAAAATGGTCGGTATTTCTCAGTAACAAAAATAGATTGAAAAAAATCACTGTACGTGTGCAAAATGGCCACTGGTCTGTTCTGTGCATGTGCAGTCGTTTTCCTAAAATGGTGACCGTGGCCTTGCCGCCGTTTTGGGGAAAGGGCAGGCGGTCTATGTGTGTGCCTGTCTCTTATACACATCTAGATGTGTATAAGAGACAGGTCTATGTGTGTGCGGTGGCAATTTTGCGCATGTGCAGACGGGTGGCTGTTTTTCCAAATTGGTGGCAAGTTCTGTTGCTGCTATTTTGGAAAAAGGCTATGCATGTGCAGAATGGCGCAGAGGCCATTTTACACATGGAAAGTGGTTTGTTTTTGTTTTATTTATTTATTTATTTATTATTTTTAAATTTTAATTTCCTTCTTGTCAAGAATGAATCCAAGACACTGCTGGCTCTCCGTTCAGCCTCGGTTTCCAGAACGAACCAAGAATGGAGATTCTCTATAAGAACAACAGGATAATAATAATAATGAAACAAACTTTCAGTCCTAATCTTTACCCATGTTGATTGCATTTCCCCCCCATGAAAAACACAGTGAACACCGCTTCCTGCGTATGGATTAGTTTGGTGCAGAAATGCCGCGAGACTCTGCCATTTTGACAGGCATTATAAGGAAAGGAGTCGGAGTAGCAGCCCAACTCAAAGTGGGTAACTGCTGGGTGCCCAGCTTGAGACTTCAGGTACCACGTTCTTAAGGAAATTTTGTGTTCACTTGGAACCTGAATACACAGCCCCTAGTATTTGTGTTTTTGAATACAGAAGGCAAAAAGGGCTTTTTGTGTTTTACCAAACCCCAAAAGGCACAGCCATAGTAGTAATTGATATCCACTTATGCTGCTGTGTGTTTTGGTTATTCAAATTTTTTTCATGCATAACGCTATTTCAGTTACATTATTTCAGCCATATTTATACTACGACTATAATCAATTTTAATTTGATAGCCAAATGGCACTCAGAGCCCTTGACAAAAATCCACCCAATAGAAACAATAAAGCAATGCAAAATCCATTCTAAAACTATTTGAAAAGGGAAGGTAAAGGGGGAGGACAGAATTGCATTAAGGGGAACCAGCGGCGGATCCTAAAAGTGCTATTGTGCATACGCAGTTGCCGAAAATGTAACCGAAATAGCAGAACAAGAGCTGAAACAGATACCCAATTTGGTAGCAGCAAGCATTTTGGAGTACTGTGGGTATTCAATGGGATCACTAACCAGTTACTTGGCTACCCAAAAAATAGGTAATCTCTGTTGCCAGTTTACCATTCCCCCCCACCCCCCGTTACTGATTAAACAAAAAAAAAACCTAGGATGAAAAACCAAAAAAACTCTATCTGGACTCTTTCTAGTTCCTACCCCCAAACATTGAAAGAGTGTGATTGGGGGAAGGAAGCCGAGAGGAGGACCTGCATGCAGGAATAGGGGACAGATCTGAAGAACCCACTTCCTCCTGAGTGCACCCTCTGAAGTTCTCCCACCTGCAACTTCTCTGCAGCCCTCAGACCTTATCCTAGTTGTCAAAGTGGCCCCAGGAGGGCAATGTGCTAAGCAAAATAAATAACCCCAGGTATCTTGCTGATGGACACAGCGTATGTACTGAGAGAGATTAGCAATTTCAGCCTGCAAGGTATGTTTCCCAAAGCTCCCATCTTGATGGTTGCCTTTTATTGAAGATGGTTTCATGAACAAATTAAGGATTTTCCAGGAGGAGAAGCCATATGCTGCCTCGTCCCTGGGTAGGATTAATCTGTCCTCTTTCTGTCTCCAAAGAGCCGGCACTAAAATCCTAATGTGGATGAGAAGCTTTTTTGAGGAGAGAGATTATAACCAGACGGTTGCTAAAAGTGTGAGGGGATTATGCTGCCGTGAGTAGTGGGGTGGGTGGGTATCCGATCCCATAATCCTCTTTCCGAGCTAACTTCTAACGTTTTGTGCCTTTCCCCAGAGTGCTTTTATGGCCCAGTTATTGCCCTTTAGTTGGGCTGTTTCCCCATAATATCTGCCTCTCGGAATTGCCTAATGACTAGAGAGGTGTTTATTGCTGCTGGTTGCCATGAGAGATCAGCAACAGCTGGTCCTGCTCTTGCTAAGGTCTCAGAAGACACTTCCTGTTTCATGCTCTGAAATTGACTGTAAACGTGTTAGTGCCATTTTACAGGGGAGATTTGTCAAAGCCCAGAGAATGATATACGTGATGAAATTCCTCTCGCAATGAATGAGAACTGTGCACGCCAAATCCCTTTGAGAATCAGTCTAGACCGTGACTTCCTAGGTTTATGACCCCAGACGGGCCCTGAACATATTTCACCCATACTGAGGACTTCTGCCTGGTGCTTCCCAGTAACATGAGTCGATCTGTCACGGAAGGAAACAGAACTCAATGATTAAGTCAAAAGTGTAAAGCAGAGGTTTAAATTCCCTCTCCAAATGCACATGGAGGCTCCCGTTGACAGCTTTTGCAAACAAGTTGCAGATGGAAAGAGTATAATTTCCCACCAACGGGGAAGACGCAGTGAACAGAGGTTCCTAAGTAGAGCATATTCTTGAGAGCTAGTGTGACGTAGTGGATAAGGTGTTGGACTTGGACCTGGGAAGCCATGGCCTTGGGTAAGTCACAACCTCTCGGCCTCAGTTCCCCATCTGTAAATTGGGAATGCGTCTGTCTTTCCCTGTGCTTCTCTCATCCCTGTCCATCTTAGATTGTAAACCCACTGGACAGGGATCTGTCTCTGAAAACCTGTGATTCTAAAGCGCTGTGTATGCCTAGTAGCACTATAGAAATTATTATTATTAATAGTAGTAGTAGTAGTGTAAGGGAATTGTTGCGGGGGATAGGTAAGTGCAAGGAGCAACTCAATTCCTGCGGTGGTGCAAGAGCAGGCTGCTGACCCTTTAAGGGAGTTTGCTGCCTCCTTTGGCCACACCCCTTCTGGAGCTATAAGAACAGAGAGCTCTGCCATCAAGTCAGTCTGTAATGTACTGAGCCAGGGGCAGGGAAGGAGCTCTGCTCTGCAGATCGGAAGCTGGCAAGGGTGCTGATCTCAAGGGGATAATGAGATATGTCTGGCCAGGGTGGTGATTTTCCATGGGTACAGTGAGGTGTGGATCCTGGGAATACAGGAAGAGTGAGTGAGGAGGCCCTTTGTGACTTTATTTATTTATTTGAGTTTATTGATTTGAATGTATATGTTGCCCTTTCCAAGGCTCAGGGCACCTGACAAACAAACATGCTCTCTTGCTATGGATGGCAGGACAAGAGCCTGTGGTGCAATGTAGCCCACTGGGGTTCACCCCAGTCTCCCGGCACTCCGTTACCCACTTATTAGCTGGTCTCTCTCTTCCGCTGCCACCACCCAGAATATTTACTTAGATTTCCAGTCTCATCCCTCTGGGGAGAATGAGACCTCTTCTGCTTCTTTAAACAGCCAGGCTTGCAAGCCAGTATAAAACAGTTCCCAATTTCTGCCGCCTGAGTGTACAGATGCGTATTGACAGACACAGACACAGACACAGACACAGACACAGACACAGACACAGACACAGACACAGACACAGACACAGACACAGACACAGACACAG
>QEPC01012679.1:5770023-5790388 GCA_003113815.1 Sphenodon punctatus | reverse complement strand
AGCTTCAGGTGCGCCTTTGCCTTGCAGCAAAGGGGTTCAGTCCTTAGGTTCAGTTTAGTCCAAACAGGCCAGGAGCCATTCCCTTAGCTCCATAGCACAAGGTCAGTGTCCCAGAGCAAACAGAAGACAAGATGGAAGACCCTCTTGAGAGGTGTGGCTTTCCTTTTTAAAAGCCCCCTGCCCCTCATTCGTGATTGGTCCTTGGGAGGTTACCTGGCTGTACCTAGTCCAATCAGAGAATGACCCCTCCAGCCATGCTGGCTGCAGGCCCCTTCCCCTGGGATTGCGAAATCCTGCCATGTGGCCGGTTGTGAAATCAGGCCTAGTCAACCTGGAAGCCAGACTGTCAGTGAAGGTCACCTGGAAAGGGCAGGGTTGCTCCTGGCAGCTTCTGCCACAGAGCCAATGGCTACAAGCTGCAGAAACGGAGATCGAGATTGAACCACAGGCAAAACTTCCTTACTGTAAAGGCAATGGAGCTGGTTGCCTAGGGAGCTGGAGGATTTCCAATCACTTTTTTAAAAAAAGAAGTAACTTGATGCGTGTAGAGTGATCTACATGGAAAATGCT
This sequence comes from Sphenodon punctatus, assembly GCA_003113815.1. NCBI lineage: Eukaryota > Metazoa > Chordata > Lepidosauria > Sphenodontia > Sphenodontidae > Sphenodon > Sphenodon punctatus. The sequence continues at coordinate 5,789,818 of QEPC01012679.1, read as the reverse complement.
GCACCAAACAGCGGTCTGGACTCAGTGACCCTCATGGTCGGTTCCAGCTCTGTGTGATTCTAATGCTGGATGATGATGATGGTGGTGATGATGATGATGATGATGATAATAAAAAGACACCCCTTTTTAAGCTAACACTGGGTATTAGACCCAAACTGTTTCACAGCTTCCTGTCCCTGGAGCTGGTCAGAACTTCTCTCTGGGAAAGAGTTAAAACTCTCAGCTGGGCAATCGATTCCCAAGAAGAATAAAGATTTGGAGACTCTGAGGGCAATCCTCCTCCTATGAAGTCAATGGGAGCTGAGCTGTTGGCTTCAAGGAGAACATAATTGCACTCAATGTCCTGTTGCCCCAAGCCTTTTGTTTTGCAGATTAAATCAAGTCTTGGACAGTGGGTGGAAGCGTGTTTCTCGCTCTGCCAGAGGCACTCTGACGTTCCCGGTTTCCTCTGGCTGCTGCTGAAGCTGCCAATGAATCTTTGGAGAGCTCCCCGCAGTCCCAGACATTTTGGGAGGCTCCAGAGACCCCCTGCAGTAGATGCCTATGAATAGAGGGGCTACAGCCCCATCAGCCCCCACCGCACCCCGATCTGAATCTACCACTGCAAGCTGCCGTTTTCTCAGCCACACTCTGGCTATTATTATCTGTTGCAAATTTTTAAACTCAGAGTTCCAATTTCACTTTTGGAGAAAGCGGCCCCATCTTGCTGCTTGGAAAATGATGTGCTGTGAGCAATAATGGGAAACTGTGCCAGGTGGCTCTGTGCAATGATATCTTTAGGGACTGTCTATTAAAGGAGGTCACGCCAGAATGGGCCAGGAGAAGATAGTAAGCTTAGAACAATTTGGAACGGGGGAGGGGACATTGGCCATAATGCAACATTACGATAATTCATACGACTCATTTTTCTGTTCCATTTCATTTTAAAAAACTAAAAACCGACTCTAAATATAATAAAGGTGTTTTTTGTTTTTTTACATTACTGGAATTTAAAAAGGGGGGCATGATTTGTGTGACATACCTTTTGGAAAAGCAGGGTGTGTGTGTCTGTAGTAGAATGAAACCATACCTGCCAACACTTCCTATGTAGGAGGCGCAAGTCCCTCTTCGGGTGCTGAATCCCACTGTCCCTCTTTCAGGCGTGACACACACAGATTGGAATTCAAGTCTCAGACATCTCTTCCGGTGGCCTCCCGTGAAAAGCCCCTTGAGAGGATGGAATGACAAGAAACTAAGTTGAATGAGAAGCAGGAGAGCGTCTGTCCCTCTTTATAATCAGGAGGTGTGTGACTGAGACAAGGGGATGGAGGGTTAACAAAAATGGCCAAAAAAAGAAATGTGTGATGATCCTTCATGGGCAACCTGTTTAGACCCGTTTAACTCCAGGTGAGAGAAGCATTTTTTTTTGAGGGGGTGGGGCAGTATTCTTCTTCCCTAGCCTGTGTGAGCTCTGTAATGCACAAGTGCCATCTACTGGCAGGTCTAGGAGCAGGATTAAAAACTGGTTAATCCGTTTTAAGGGGTGAGGATGAGCTTGGGCCATTTAGATGTACGTGCTGCTCTCTGGGATTAGTGAAGAGAGGCATTGAAGGCCTTGTGGTGGTCTTATCCAGTGTTAAACAATCTGGACATGCATGCTGACATGTAGAGGCAAGGAGGAACCAGTTGGGTTTAATGAAGGAGTAAGGCTTGCGTTTGTCAGAGTTTATCACCTCTGAAGTGTCTTGTCCAAGGTGTTGAGTGATGGATTGTCCAAGGTGTTGAGTGGTTTTCTCTTGACGTACGTTCAACAGCATTACTGGAAGTGGGAGCCTCCTCTAACTGAAGTAATCGGAGTCAAAGAGTTGGAAGGGACCTTGAGGGTCATTCAGTTTAGCCCCCTGCACCCCAGTGCAGGATTCACTACGCCTTGAGCTGAAATGGGTACCGATTTATTACTTCCAGGCAATACCTGCAATTTCACGTGCCGTGTTGGGTGCCCAGTGGGCTACCTGAGTGCTGTGTTGGGTATCAAATGAGCTGCACGAGTGTCATACCAGGTACCTGATTACCCTAAAAATCAGAAATTGTTAGTATGGATTTACTGATTTACCGATCTGTAAATCGGTATGGGAAAATAGAGAAGTTTGAGATGGAAACTCAAGAAGTTGGGACGGCAACTCAAAAACCCTGGAAAATTGGGGCAAGGGGTAACCCATTGGATACTAACGGAGTACTGCTTTGTACCCATAGGTGGCTAGCCAGGTTGAGTACCAAAAATTGGAAGGATTTACCCATTTTTGCAGGTATTCATTTCAGTTCTCACCTCAACCAAACTACTTGTACCGAAAAATCTACCCCAGCAAGAAGCAAAGACTATTAAAAAGTCTGCCACAATTAGAGACCGGGACCCACTGGCACACACTGATACCAGAAATAACAGGGACCAGTTTTATAAAAAGAATGATCCAGATGTCTCAAACAGGTGAGCTATACTTATGATGTAAAGGAAAGCAAAATATTGGTGTGTGTGCCACACCCCAGCATGGCCACATGGCCCTCTCCAACCTACTCGGGAAGATCTGACCTGGTAAGGTACTGCAGGGGGTGGACACCAAGCTCCATTGGTTAGTAACTGCACCCCCAGCAGGTCTTGAACTGGTGTTTGTAGTGGTCCCAGGCATTGGGTTTGCTACATCGCCACAGCCCCATGCTGGCAACCAAGACTTCACTGACCCCCTAAGAGCTCTGGTTAGTGATGAAACGAATCTCTACAGAGAACAACATATCCATCAATTTCACCCAATTCAAACCATATCCACCAAAATAGAAAATGACCGCTGTTCAGGTTCATTTTCACCGAATTTCCTTTTGGGGACCTCTTTTTGGTTATTCACTTGTCCAGGTATTTGGATATTTCATTTTCTGTTACTTAATAATAAATTATATTTTCATAGTGCACACCCCTACGGCCCCGCCAAATGACGCTTGAAGAAATCAAGACAATAAAGCAAAGCAAAATCCATTTCAAATCCTCAAAACACTTTAAAAGGGAAGGGAATGAGTACAATACACTAAGGAGAAACAGCAGTGGATTTTGTTTTTTATTTTATTTATTTACATTTTTTTTAGGGCTGAAATGCAATTTCGCCAGAACAGGGTATCTTGTTGAAATCCCGGTTCCTGATACCATCTCGGTCGAATCAAGAACCGCTCAGTAATGTCTCTACAGATGTTTAATTTCATGTTATAGCAACTTTCCGCTTACTGGCATCCCATTTACCACGTCGCCGTCCATTTCAAATCCCGTGAGATAATACCCACGCAATGCTGTGTTTCTTGCACTCCATTTCCTCTTGTAGTTCCTTGGCACTCATTGACTGGTACGCAGATTCTGTTACTAATCTACAATCCAGTTGCAGATTGGTCAAAGGGAAGAACATAGAACAATTCTGATTGGAGGCACTGGAGCGGAACGTAAGGGACACTGGGGGGTGGTTAAGGGGTGGGCTGTTCGCACAGCAATTGGCTCAGAAATGCACAAACAACAAACCCTGAAGTAAGACGGTACCCTTGGCAATGCAGTATGTGGTAAATCGACAGTAAGCGGGAAGTTGGTAAATCGGAAAGGTATCTCGTGGTATTGTGGCAATCGGGAAGTTGCATTGGAATCAGGAAATAGTCGGGAAATCAAGCCCAGTTCCCGATATGGCAAAATTTCTCGTGAGCAGAAGTTACCTGCTTGTTTCAGCCCTAACCTTTATCCTGCCCATTCCTCCAAGGCTCAGAATGGGTTATGATACAGGAAAACATCTGTAACAGAACACAGAATAAACCCAAATATTGGAATACCCAAATGAGAGAGAGAGAAAATCCGATAAAACCCACAACACTCCAGCCCTATCCCTACCTGCAAACACCTGGCCAAATAAGGTCTTACATTACCTTCAGAAGATGAGCTGGCTTGGACTCAGATGAGCATCTGGAGAATTTTAAAAAAACGAAGTCTGAGGGTGAGGAGGGAGGAACTCCCAGAGGGAGGGAGTTCCACACTGAGGGGCCCATCATAGCAAGGGCCTAATTACCCAGCAACTGAAGGTGGGATCCCCAAAGAGCAGGTGGCTTCTGAGAGCAGATAACCACCTAATGAAGTATCCAAATAACTGAAAAACCCAACCACTGAATAGCCAAAACCTGGATATGCAAATATATGCTTTGGTTTTAGGTATTATTCAGATATTCAGAGAGGTATCAAAAATACGAATAACATCCACAAATGCAAAATCCACTTCTTGTTTTGGCACTATCTCTGATTGGTGAGTTGGACTTGCGCGCTAATTGGCCAAGGTCTCCTTTGATCTCTGTACGACTTTCTGGATCAGTCACATGTCCTAGAGCAACAGAGCAGATAGCTAACTGCTGCTTTCTAGGACCCTCATATTACCTTCAACCCTTTCCTTGATGGCCCCACCCAACCTGCTTGAAGTTCTGGCTCCTGGCTATGGGATACCTCCTCTCCAATTCAGCTAAGTCTTTCAGCTCCTGATTCCCTGGCTTGATCTTGCATGTTCCTGACCCAATGTTTGGCTTTATCCCTCATGGCTCAACAACCCTCTTGGATTGAGCCAGTTGGTTCCCAACCCAGACCACGCCTCTTGCGGCTTCCCATCAGCCCTCTAGAGCCTTGCCTGATCAATTATTTTGATTCCTATTCGGCCCTAACAAAGATTTTAAAAGTTGGCACAACGCCAAATGGGAATAAACTGGCTGCAAGTGGACTTAAAGCTGGTAATGAGAGAGATGCTTTCTAAACCCATCAGAGAAGCAACGTTCTGAAATGGTCTCTCCCAATGGAAGTCGTGGGAGAAGAACTCATCAGGGGAGCCTGATTTTGGTTTTAAGAAGGAGCTTGATGGATTTATGAGCGGCATCGTATGATGGGCTTTCCCTTAGATGAGTGGAAGGTTCCTCTTGGATGTTGTGCTTCGGCGAGTTGTCCGCAAAGGTCGAGAGAGAATTCTCTCCTTCCTACCAGGAATTTGTATGAAACAAAGCTTCAGCGGCGGTCATGGCTGGAGTTGGTGGGACACAAGGTAGGGTGATCGGATGCTAAGATGTTAGGCGATTTTATCTGGGATGCCGGATTGGTGGATTTTGCTCATGCATTTAGGCTCTGCCTGATCAACGCTGTAGTGGTCAAGCAGGAATCCCCACCCCCCCAATCTGATCGGTTGGCAATTCTGTGGTTAAACGAACAGTCTTTTGCACCATGGGACATGGATCATTTACTTGGGATGTTGGAGGAAGTATATTATCTTTGCAAACGAACTGCCTGCCATCGTGGGACCCTCTGGCATTGCCAGCCATTGATCCCGCCTCTCTCTGCCGACAGGACGCCAGAATATTGCTTCCTTAGGGTCGCGCTGTTGTTTGTCTGATTCTTTCAGTGACTTGTGTTGGGCCAGGGCAATGGGGGAAAGCAGAATGAATACGGAGCGCTGGATTTAGGGATTAGGGTTTCAGATGGTGGGCAGTACTGGTTGGGGGACGTGGCAGCTTGTCACGTGAAGATGATCTAGTTCAGGGACGGGGAACTTTTTTTCTGGGGGCCCACTTTGAAAATTAGTACAAGCTCCGAGGACCATAGAGAAGCTGGGGGCAAGGAAGAGCGCCCAGATTATGGATCTGTCCCTTGTCCTCGTGTGTGTCCCCTCCTCTCTGCTCCCTTCCCCTGAGCTCAGTCTTTCAGTGCTTGGGGGTAAGAGCTGGATCCAGAGGCCAAATCCAGGAACTGGAAAAGGGTCAAATAAAAAAAACAAAACTAGTTGTGGGACTGCTTTTGACTCCTGGGCCAGAGGTTCCCCACCCCTGATCTGTCCCACAACACTGTCGTCTAGTGCTGGGTGCACACTTTTTGCTGTTCCACAGGGGCTGCATTTCCACCCCAGAGATGGCTGCATCTAAGTAATGGGTGATAAAAGCGTATCCATTTCCTGCTTTGCCAGGTAAATGTAAACAACGCTTCCTTGTCATCGGGAAGAGCACTGTTGCTGACTGTAGGAAACTAGGGCATCATGGCAACGGGAGAGGAGGGTTTTCTCTGCTCGTGGATGACCACTTTAAAGGTTTGATTGCTCAGCAGTGAGAGAAGGAAAGGGAATTGTCTGCTCTCCTACAGGGCGCTGAAAAGCTATGCCGTCTTTCTGGAGCCTCGGGCTTGTAAGCTCAAATAATACACAAGGTCCGTTGGTCTGAATCCACCTTTGGGAAGGTTTGTTCAGGCCCCGTGGAAAAATGGGTTTAAACCAATGTTTTAGTAGGATCACGCCACGGTCTGTTAACTGCTTGGAGAGATGGCAGCTGTTCCGTTCTGCCGCCAAGAGGAATTAAATTGGCAAGTGACATCCAGACTCTGGGTGTCAAAAGAGTTAACATGCTCTCTTGGATCCCATCAGTGAGTTTTTAGAGGGGAACGGCGCAGCTGAGAGAGAAATGGACCGTGCATCGCTTCTGTTTTAACGGCATTGTGCATTCCCAGTGCATGCAGAAAGTCATTTCTTTGCTGTTCCAAGTCTGTAGGTCTCCAGCGTGTCCATACAAATGATCAGCTGAAATGCTAATTTTTTTGTCCATCTTCCAGTGCTGGTAATACGCAGGGCCCTGAATATTCTTAAATCCCCCCACCCCCTCTAAATTCTGCAACTGCCAAACTGAAATTCTGTGTGCAGACAACCCAGAGTTCAGAATAAATTAATGTAAATTAACCCGTCTAAAAGTTATGTTAGGAATGACACCATTTCTCCCCCAGAAACTATAGACCCCCCCCCCTTGGCAACACCCCACAAGAGACAGGTCAACGGGTGCAGGGGAACAGAAGGGGGAAAAGGAACTTCGCTCCTCCTCTGTCCCTTCTCTCACCCTTCCACGCCTTCCCTGCTCCCCTAAGCGCCTTCGTCCCTTCTCACTTGCTGCCGACCCTGTCTATTTTATTACTTTGTAAAGTGCCATGTACACTGCTGGCGCTATATAAATGTTTGTTAATAATAATAATAATAATAATAAAAAGAAAGAAAACGCCCCACGCAAAACTTGTCTGGTCAAAAGGAATAAGAATGAAACAAGGGAGGCTCCTGGGTAAACAATGGAGCAGTCAAAAACAGGTGGCGTCCCTCTTTTGAGATGAGCCCTCCACGGCCGCCCAAAACTCTGAGCAAGCAATAGATTGATCGTTAGGCTGATCGCTCCATGCCCGTTTAAAAATAGCCGCCTTTCCCTGTCTATAGAAATTCCCTTTTGCCTTCTGGTTCATCCTGTAGGGATGTGCGAACAGAACGCAGTTCGGATGTTCGGTCGTTCGGTTTGAAACCCGAGTTCGGGTTCGGTTTGGTGGAGTTTGGTTCGGCTGAACTTGGCTGAGCATTCGAAAATAGCGCTATCGATACCCATACCGAATTTGAAGATTTTTTTCGCTATTGGTATCATTTGGCCCTGAAACAAGGCCTGGTCTCTACCCCTGGTGCCAGGAAGTCTGCTCCTCGGCTGCCTCCCCCTTCCAGTCATGTTTTTCCCGCCCTCGAACTCATCCGAACTCACCCGAACATGACCGAAGTGTTCGGCCGTTTTCGAGTTCGGTTTGGATGTTCGGTTCGGACGTCTGAACAGACCGGGTTCAGTCCGAACTCCAAACATCTGAGCCACGTTCGCCCATCCCTATCATCCTGCCATGCCCCCATTGAAATCCTCCAAAGCACGGTTTCCCCCAACACATCATGCAAAGGTTTCTTTTTCAGCCCTAGCATTCCTGAGTGCCTCTGGGGCACCTTTTGTGCAAGTGCCTTTTGAGACCCCTTGCCCCGCCTCTCAAAAACCTAGAACTGCCCTTGCCCTCCCATGAGCAAATTGGATCATTCTTGAATGCAAACACAAGCCGGTTACTCTGTGCGTGTTGCCTCAAGGATCTCTCAAAGACCATTACCCCCTTTTGGTCTGTCCAAACTTCTTCCCCCCCACCCCCCGCTCTGAATGCTGCTGGATCTACAGGGTTACCTGTCCCTTTTCAACAGGATTGAAGAGGTAATATTGCTCATTTCCCCCTTTAACCCCCCTTGCCACGTCCCCTTACACCAGAGTAACCAGACCGGAGAGTTTTCCTTGTAAATTACTGTGTGTGTATGTCAACTGTATTTGGTGGGAGGGTATAGAAACTTATTTGCATCATCCTTATTGGCCTGTGGGCGAACTGTTTATGTATTGTACTTAGTCCTGTCTCTGTCTCTCTTCTGTAGCCACCAACTTGATTGGGGGGGCGGGGGGAAATAAGAAAAACAATGGCACGTGCACAAAATAGCTGCCAGGCCAATATGCACATACACAGACCGGCTGCCCATTTCCAAAATGGTGGCAACGCAGCTGGCGCCATTTTGGAAAAGGGCTGTGTACGTGCAGAACAGTCTGGTGGCCGTTTTGTGCAGTTTTTTCCTTAAGTGAGGTTTTTGCACTGTTTGCAAGATTTTCTTGAGATCCCGCTGCCGTTTCTCAATTTTTCTGAGATACTCTCAAGAATCAAACTGATTCTCGCTTCAGCCGTAACTCACCCTGACCGGATTAGTGCCTTGCTAATGTCCCAATTTTCCAGAATACCAGCATATGGTACCAATTTTTAAATTTAGTTTAGTTCATAATTTATAGCCTGTCCCCTCCTGCCCAGTGGGAGCTTGGGGTGGCGTACAATAGATAATAAAAACATAATACAAAAATATAAAACAATTAAAAATCTTCAAACAAACGAGGCCTAAATGAACCACTATCTCCCCATCCCTCAAAAAGAACCTCCCCCCCTCCCCCACACTACCGATCACCCTCACCGAACACCTGGTAAAACAGCCAGATTGTCTGCGGAAGGAGAAGAGATCCGGGGAGCGACGAATCTCCATTGGGCGGGAGTTCCACAGCTGCGGTGTGACCACCGAGAATGTCCTCGCGCACATTGTCACCCAGGATACTCGGGGGACCTCAGAGAGGGCACCCCCGGCAGACTGAAGTTGCCCATCCAGGACTCGAGGGACAAGGCGATCCCACAGATACATATATGGCTTTAAAGGTAATAAGCAACACCTTGAATTGGGCCTGGAAGACTATGGGCAGTCAGTGCAGAGAGCGGAGCACCGGTGTTATGTGTTCACGGCGACCTGTCCCCGCCAGGAGGTGGGCCGTCCCATTCTGTGCCAGCTGCAGTCTCCAGCTCATCACCAGGGGTAGCCCCACGTAGAGTGCGCTGCACTAGTCCAATCTTGAAGTGATGAATTCATGGATGACGGTGGTCAGATCGGAGCCTGTGATATAAGATGTTTCCATCCTGATTTTCAAGTTACCATCCCAATTTTCAGTATTTGTTCCCCACCGATTAACCTATTAGTAACTGGAAAACTGGTAAATCGACAATTCCCGATTTCCACCCCCAGGCAATTGGGTACCCAACTGGAACTCGAAATTGTGGTATTACCCACGCGGATAATAAATAATTTTGGTACCCGATTTTGTATTTACCCTGGGCTCAGTTTTTCAGTGCTTGAGGGGAAGAACCGGATCCACGGACCGGCTCCAGTCGCTAGAAATGGGCCCCATAAAAACCAGCTGTGGGACCCATTTGGTCCCCAGGGCTTGATGTTTCCCATCTCCGTGTTACTCGAACAGTCCAGGGGAACCATGCCAGTAGATGGGAACAGTTCAGGGAAAGCTGTGGGATCTATGTCAGTTTTCACCAGCTGAGGACCCGTTCCTCGGTTTTAAATGTCACTTTTGATCGGATCATAAGACTGTAATTATACCCCGTCTGTAGTATGTTTTAAAATAGACCTTGGAGCAGTGATGCTAGTTCTCCTGAGTGACCCCATCATGCTATTGAATTTCCATCAGACCTCTGCAAATTCTCAGCTTTGTCGACTGCATCGCTGTCTCTCCCTATATTCTAGGGACATGCAATTCGTATCATTTAAATTCGTTTTAATTAGTGGAGTCCCATTCATTTTTGTGACTGTTACGAAAAAGGATGAATAAGTAAATTATTGTTGTTTGCTTTCATTCGTTTTTGGGTTTTTTCCCCCCGTTTAATTTATTAAAAATAATTTAAAATTTTTAAAAAATCACTGCACATATGACCAATGGCTTCCAGGGCCATTCTGTGCATCTGCGACCATTTCAAAAATGGCACCGGTAGTGTTGGCAGCAGCTGTTCCGCGCATGTACAGACTGGTTGCCCTTTTCCAAAATGGCACCGATACTGCTGGAGCCATTTTGGAAAAGGGTGTGCATGCACCAACGGCCTGGTAGCTATTGCATGCACACCCTTTTCCAAAATGACACCGGCGGTGTCAGCGCCATTTTGGAAACGGTCTTCCAGTCAGCACGTGCAGACCGGGGTGTCCTTTTCCAAAATGGTGCTGACGCTGCTGGAGCCATTTTGGAAAAGGGTGCCCATGCGCAGAATGCCCCTGATGGTCATTTTGCCCATAGGAAGTGATTTTTTATTATTATGTTTAATAAACTAAAACTAGGGCCGAAACAAATGGTAAAAATTGTATTCATATTTCTGAGTTTCCGAGGACTGGCTCCAAATACTCACTATTCAGTACTTGGTAAAATACTCGATAAAATCAAATCAAATACCACATATTTTCTGAATACCAAGTACCGAATCACCTTATATATAGGGGTAGGAAAAGCCCAGTATGTTGGTCTGAGTACTGGACCAAGTACCAAATTCCTTGGTTACTCGGTACTCAGTAAAACTGATTTGAATACTGAGATACTCGGTAAAAACTGAATACTTTTTAATGCCGAGTTTCAAATGAACCCCTCCCCTCAAATGCTAGGGTCATTTGCAGCCCCCCCTGAAAACAAAGGGAGTTTTGTAAATGAAAACTTAGCCAAAAACGAATGGGGTTTCTTTTGCCCATGTCTACTATGTTCTTGTCCTCATCTCTCCTCCCTTGTCCATCTTAGATTGTACACCCCTTGCGGCAAGAACTTGTCTCTAAACATCACCGTGTAGCACTAGGCACATTGCTGGTGCTATATTCATACTTTTGCAAGATCAAAGCAGGACTTTCTGCTTAACTTCACACTCTCTGTCTGACATGATGACTTTTGAAAACTGAGTCCAATCCTCTCCAAAATGGATCAGTGGGCAGAAACCTATTGGCAGAAGTTGGAAAATTCCAAATGGCTGTACCCACAAAGAACTGTTCCCAAATCTACCCAATCCCTGTTATGCCAGTGGCTCATTACAGCCAATGGAATTGAGGCATACCAAATGGCCCTCAAGGGAAGGGGGGCGATTGGTTCGTTTATCTCTTTCGTAATGGCCCCCAGTTGACACCATGAGGGAGGGAAGAAGCCAGGAGAAAATGGAACCAGAAAGGTCTGTGATAATTGGAGGAGACTAGCAGTGGGAATGGGTACTGGTGGCTAGAATGGTGTAATGCTTACATTCACCACTGGACCACACAGCCCTTTAGTTACCCTCAGTGCGGCTCTTCATACTGCTTTTTTTGGAGGGATGAACCAACTCCTTTGGCTGGAACCCAGACCTCTCTACAGGACCTGGGACAGCTCCCAGTGCGAGTCTGCCTTGCCAGAGTTCCTGCTCACTCAGCAGCCCACAGCAGACTGACATGGCTCTTCTGGCATCTTCTTTTTATAGCCCCTGAAGGGGGTGGCGTCAGAGTGGTGCACTGGTGACCTTAAAGGGCCAGCACCGTCTCCATCACAGATGGGAAGCTGGATTAAGCTTTTGGGATGTGCTGCATTTGGGACTGGAAAGCTTTTTTTGCCTTTGGGGCTAATTATTACAAAGATGTGAGCTTGTCGTCCCTAAGCAACAAAGCCTAATATCCTCTAGTAATAAACTAGCTTAACCAGTGCCCTCTTCCTTGACTTTTTCTGTGCACTGTATTATTTTTTAATTACAGTTTTTTAATACAGTCTCGGTCTTGGAGCCCGCAGATGGTCACAGATGTGTGAAGCGTAATGGCTTGCATTGCAGAGACTATAATGGAAATTCATTTTGGAAGATTTAATAACCTTTTCTAGAGAGGCAGCTAGCTAAAGTCTGTGCTGAAATATTCATGCAGCTGTTTGTTGGTACAGTGCAGGAAGTGAGTGATCGTTATCGTGTGCCCGGACTTTGCTTGGAAGCATTCTGATCTTGCACATTTGAATGCAATATTCAGTAAATGGTAGCATCTGGACATTGCTGTGTATTGGGAGGTACAAATTACACAAGAGGAGTTCTGTCTCCCAGCGAGGCACGACTCTGCTACCAGCTATAAGCTAGCACGTTGCTTTAAGGAATAACTTGCATTTTAGAGGTGAAGTAGATAGCAAATTTTGTACTTGCAGGCAATACCTAATATTTTGGGTGCCTAATAGGTGCTCAAATTCTGAGATGGGTATTCGCCTACCCGAAATACCGGCTATTTCTGTTACCGACTTATGAACTTTCCATTTTATCGTTTTACTGACCAATTCTGACCTACTGCGTTACTCTTTTTAGTGTCTTTCCTCTATGAAACAATAGATAAACCGGATTGGACAGAAAAATGGTAAATGAGTCATTGGTACAATGAAGCAAAACAGAGGAGTGATAACTTGGTGTCAGGAAAATGGTAAATCGTTGGGCACCAAATGGGCACAGTTTAGTACCCAAATGGCCAAGAGTGATTTGGATACCACAGTTTTGATAGGTATATGTAGCAGGGCGACTGAGAGCCCTGGCTCCAAGGGCTAGAAGTGAGGGAGCACTTTAAAGAGCTGCCCCTTTAAGGGACGACCAGCTACGTTGGGAACGGGGCCCTTTAAGAAGGGTTGGGCTCAGGATGGGAAACAATCAGGTCAGAAGGTGCAAGGGGGAGACACCTGTCACAGATCAGCTGTTTGGACGTCAGCTAGGGGCAAAGAGCCGGCCAGTGAGAGGGGGCTGACTGCCCGGCCAAGGAAGATCTGAAGCTGCCGGGGCTGAATGAGAGGCAGCCCCTGTGGCGTGGTCTGGTGGGACCCTCGCTCAGTCAGGGGGATGGAGATCGAACAGGCAACCAGAGAGGAGGGCGTGGCTGTACGCAGCATGAAATTGGCCACAGCTGGGTGAAATGAACAAGCCAGCGGAGATCAGTCAGGGGGATGGAGATCTAACAGGCAACCAGAGAGGAGGGCGTGGCTGTACGCAGCATGAAATTGGCCACAGCTGGGTGAAATGAACAAGCCGGCGGAGATCAGCAGCGGAGCTGCCTGTGGAGTTGCAGGGTGCGTTGGAAACAGCCCTGGGAGAGGCTCACCCAAGACAAGGGCTCGAGCCTAGCAGGGTGTGTGCTGGCTGGACCCAGACAATGCGGGACATCGCTAAGAGTGTGAGACCAGCGGCAAGGATTGTAACACCGGAGAGACGGAGCGCCAGGCTGGGAGTCGGGAACTGGGTGTGCTTTGAGGTAGTTTGAGACTCTAAGGGAGCTGGTACCTTGGAATATTGGGGTGACACTAGGGCCAATGTGCGAAGCTCTATTACCGTATATTTTTGCCGGTACCCATTTCAGCTCTGTTGCATTGCCTCCATAACGTAGCGACTAAATAGCCAAGACGTTGGTAAGCCTGAAATGATGATTCCATCCAGATTTTGGGCCCATTGGAATTTCCAAATCTGGATCAGTGGAACACAAATGGGCCCTGATCCAGCCGGTGTACCACTGGAGGTGTGGATTGGAACCTCAGGCCACGGAGAGCCTCTGGTGAGCTCAAACACCGGATCCATTTGGGTTTGAATTGGTTGGTTTTGACTTCTCTTGGCAGAGAGAGAGAGAGAGAGAGGGCGTCAAGGAATTCAGTGCCCTTTGGGCTAGTAGAAAGGGATGTCTCTCAATGATTAAAGCTAGAGTTGCCATTTCTCTCAGTTTTTCTCGGAGACTAATAGTGAAACTGTTATCTGCCACTATCCGGTAACTGACCATATCGCTGATGTCCGATTTGGCAAAGTTACTGAACAGTATCTGTTTTGAGTTTGGTGATTTAACTAGTAAACCATTTTACGGATTTACCATGTAATTGCCTATTACCGCAGTGCGCCATTTACCGATTTACCATGTAATTACCTATTACCGCAGTGCGCCATTTACAATATTGCTGTTTACCATTTGTCCGTAATTTCTTTCCTGTTTACTTTCTCCCCCACCCCAGGCCTGGTTTCACACTAGTAATGATAATGCTATATGGTAAAACAGTTAACTGATGTTTTTTCCATCTTGTCGGTTACCTGCCTGTGGCGTGTCTCCCTGTTGAAAGAGTAACTGCAGATGGAATAGACAGGGAACATGCAAACTTTAGAGTAAGAAATCCTTCCACAGCAATTTACAGTTTCAAACATTTCAGAGTTTAGCTTTCAAATGGTTTTAGGCGGTTTTTAAATGATACATTTAGAATGTTCTAGGGGTTTTTATATGTCATTATAAAGGTGATTGTCTAGATAGTTGGAAGGTTAAAAACTGTGTTGCTTCCGGCATGCTTCTGAGTTTTAGAATGTATTTGTAAAACACCTTTTTCAATATTTTATTGGAACGTTGTATAACGTTCTTTACTTAGAACAGTTGTTTTTGCCATCTGCACAGGTAGAACGTTCTAATCCTTCAGACATGCAGGAACCGATACTCTAATAGAACATCACAACAGTGGTGGTTTAGCCACAGAAACCGGACTGATTATGACGATGACGTCATTCCGACTAGGGCTGAAACGAGAACCATTTTTTCTTGTGAAAACATCATGCGAATCGAGAATTGTCACTGAGATCTCAACATACACTTGATAACAGACCAAGATCTCGGTTGAGAATTTTTTCTTAAAATACCATTTACAGTTTATTGTTTACCGTTACCATTTAACGCAATCTACCATTTGCCGTATACTGATTTACCATGTATCGCTTTTCGCATGCGCGTTGCCAGGATGAACGCAATACATGGTAAATCAGTATATGGTAAATGGTAAATTGTGGTAAACGCCGTATTTCAAGAGAAATTTCTCAACCAAGAAATGTCGGGAATCAGTATTTTTCTCGTTTACCATTTGTCGCTTAAAATGAGTCAAGACCCGTGAAAAGGTCGAGATTGAGTTTCAGACCTAATTCTGACAAGACCGGTAAGAACGAGTTTGGAACAGTGTAAGTGTGGTCATTTTAAAAACCGCCTCAGTGCTGGAGGTTTCTTGGTTGGGGGGCAGAGCATCTACATGTTGGGAGGTGGGACTTCTTTGGATTGGTGCTGGATCCACCCCCTTTCCCCAAATTATGTCAATAGCTGTATCTTTCTTAAAAGCTCAGTTCCTCCTTTACAACTATGCTGGGGGATTTACCAAGCCATGTGGATCTCTACTCCATAAGAACATAAGTGCCATACTGGGTCAGAACAATGGTCCACCTAGCCCAGCATCCTGTCTCCAGCAGTGGCCAATCACGGTGGCTTTGGAGAAGCGCCCAACAGGTCACAATGGGGGATCCATTCCCTGTTGTTTTCCCCAGCTCCCGTCATGTTCCCTGATCCTGGCTAGCTAACATTTGTGCTTCCTTTTCAGGATGTAGATTCAAGGCTCTGTTTGGGGGATTTTATTTATTTATTTATTTTTCGTTCGTTCATTCATTCATTCTGCCCATCCTGCAAGACTCGGGGCGGGTCGAATTACATCAAAGAAATATATTCAAAAATACACAAATAAAACCAAAATAAAGTCTCGTAACTCCACCAAAACAGTGGAACCTGCTTAAGCCTGTGCTTGGCAAACACCCTATTGAACAGTCACTCTCTACTGGGTCACTACTCAGACGCACACTGGCTTACCTGAAAGAGGAGGGGTGGTAGGGAAATGTCTGTGTTTGACATTGGCGGCGCTAGAATCTGGGTCTCCAGTCTCCCAGACATAGCCTCTTCCTCCCCGCCATCAGAGCAGGTACAAGTACATTGGCTAAAGAAGAACCCAAGTCCTACGTTCTTCTGAGGCCCTCCATAACCTTTTCCCTGACTGGCTGCAGGATTCTGCCTAAGGACTGGCTGAGAGGGCACTCAAGCACTTCCTGTGAATTTCTGAAAGTGTTGGCCTTAGTTCTGAGCTTCAGAGAACCAGTCGACTCATGTAAGAACTCCCCATGCCTTGCTCCTCGATGCCCGCCTTGCTCCTCCAGGCCCCCGGGACTGCTTTCCTAGTTTTCTTGACACCTGCTACGGACTCAACTACACCTTTGGATCATCCTCTTTGGAGTTGACGCCTGGTTATGGAGGCCCCAGACGAGATCCCTGAGCAGAATTCTGGGGCTAGCTCACCATTGCTGGTGCCCCAACGCTGGGCTCCTTACAGGGAGTTACTTGGAGCAGAGTCAGAGTCTTGGAAGTAGTGATGATGGTGAGGCCATGCCACTCAGGCTGTTGCAGTTTCCACTTCTGGGAAGCTTTCACTTCAAAGCAGCAGGATGCCGTTATCAGACACTATCCATTAGCTACTTGCAAGACTTTGCAGTACCCAATGAACCCCTGGGGGCTGGGGCAGATCAGGCAGTAGCAGAGATGAAGCAGGTGTGGTTCAGGTCACAAGCACAGATAACACAAAGATGTGTGTGTGTGAGACCCAAACCTCTAGCTTATGCAAGATCTAATAGGGTGTGTGTTTCTGTCAGTCATTTTCCTAGCCTGTCATTTTATGTATACGTTTGACAGATTCTCTACTGTGGTTCTTTCCCTGTCAGAGAACCGCTGTGGGAAATGACATTTCTTTGCTGAGAAATAGTCTATACAACCTTCGCAGTCAAGGCAGTCGCAGTCAAGGCAGTCTTAAAGCTGCATTTGCTGCTCTGTTCCAGCTGAGTGACGATGTGAATTGGGCTACATCAAAAGCCATGAGAATTCTCCATTTGTCACATGTCACATTGAGGCCCCAAAATGCAACGTGAATCCAACAGGTGTGCTGAATCGTACTGGTGCTGCTGGAAAGGGAAGGATGGAGAGGGGAAACTAAAGTGGCTAATTCCAAATCGCTACAAATTCTGCGACCGAGTTCGGTCGAATTCCAAACTTCCGAACCAAGTTCTGCCATTCAAAACCAGGTTTTTTGGTGTGTGTTGCCACTAGAGATGGGCGAACAGAACAGAGTTTGGAAATTCGGTTCGGTTTGAAATTCAAGTTCGGTTTGGTCAACCGAACAGACTGAGTTCGGTCCAAACTTCCAAACCGCATTCACCCATCCCTAGTTCCAGTATCGATTTTTGCAGCTTCCTTGTTGATTTAGACTCCTGTTTATCGATTTTCTGTCCTGGAAAGTCGACTTCTGGTTCCAATTTTTTTTTTAAAAAAAAAATCTGTCCTAATTTTTCAGTTTTCTGACCTGATATACCAATGGGTAATTGGAAAATCAAAAAATCAATACTGAAAAATACCGACTTTGGGGGTTTCTGGGTACTCAAATGGTACCTGGGTAACCCATTGGGTACCCAATGTGGGATCTGAAATTGTGGGTATTACCCATGGGTACTAACTGAAGTACTCATTTCAGCTCACCTGCAAAACCAGATAGGCATGACAAATATGACCTAGTCAAACCCAAAATGCCAATTTGTGTAATTGCCAATATCTGTTTATACTCCGTTGAATATCCATTTCAGTTACCTTGGGTTGTTTTTTAAAAAACTTTTATTATTTCTTTCTTTCTTTATTTAATCAATTTTTAACCTGCCCCTCTAGCCGAAAGGCGACTCAAGACGTCTAACAAAATTAACAGGTATATAATGTAATAAAACCAACAGCATCATAAATATATAAATACAAATATAAAAACATAAAACCCATCAAACAATATACATCCTGATCTGTGTAAAAGAAAATCAATAACCTACCCAAATCCATCTAACCCAACCCACCCTTCCCTGCACCCCGCCGAAACGCCTGATGGAAGAGCCAGGTTTTACTTTTCAGTTCAACTATTTTGGTTACCTCATTTTGGGCAATATTAAGCACTATTGTGCATGTGCAATTTCCAAAAATGACATAACCAAGATACTTGAAATGACTGAAAAACCAAGAAATCAGTAAACCTTAAGAACCAGATAGGTGAGTGCCCGTTCCGGTCATGGATATTTTTTGGTGACCTGAGTGACTACCCAAAAATGCAAATTACAAACCCACTAGACCCGTTTCAGTGCCAATCGCGTCCGCTGCGCTTACCTTGTACTTACCTAAAACCGTTACCTTGTTTTCATTATTGCGCATCCTGCCAAAATGAAACAGCTAGACTTAGAACGACAAATCATGGCAAATGCTGTATTAGTCAAAAACGGGTCATTTTGCGCAACGTGGAAACTTATAGGCTTTTCTGTTGTTTTTGCCATTTGTTGGTATTTTTTACAAGCTGAACAGAGCTGCTACAGCGCCACTTCCAAGACCTGTGTGTGCCCTGCGCACCCTGCTGGGGGCTGTGGAGGTGCAAAAGTGCCAGGGAAGTGCTAGAAATTGCTGTTGACGTTCTGCAAAACTCTCTTAAAAGTTCTGGGAAAGTGATGGGAAAATGCTGAAATGTGATGAAAAATTGCAACGAAAAAGAATCTGCAAAGTGACAAAATCGACGGGAAATTATGAAAAATCACGGGCGCCGATATTGACAATGGCAGACGCGCGGAATCACCAGAGACGGACGAAGTACCGACGAATACTCGTAAGCGCTCCCAAGAAGTCAGTATTCCCCTGTGGTACGGGAACATTGGCTCTCTCGTCTCGGTCCTAGAAATTTCCTAGCTAGCAACGAAAGGGGAACAATATCTGGTTTGTTGCACCCTAACGGAATAGAATGAAATAGACCGTTATATCTGTTTTGATGGATACTTGTTCCAGCTTTGTTGTAGGGTCGGACGGTGCTACTTGTGCTTGTTGAAATCTCTACTGCTGCAGCAGAAGGGAATGTGTTGCTGAGGGTTTGATATTCCTTCTTGCTGCAGCACAAGGTGGTGGATTAATTGAGTCTAGAAACACAGGTCTGGAAGAGTTAAATTTGCCTCATTCATGCCCCCCACCCCTTGCACTGAGACAAGTAAGCATTTGATTTAGGTGTGGGATGGGGATTAGGGACACAGAGGGTGTGCTGTTGTACCCCATTGTCTCCTGTCTGTCCCTGACTATTATGAATGTTGTGACCATCACGATGCTTGGGAAAGGGGTGTGGTCATGTCATAATGGGGTGGGTCCCTCTTCACCTTTGTCCCTTTTCTAAACGTCATGCTACACAGTGCTCATTGGTCATATCAAGGGTGGGGTGGGCTGAAGCTACTTGTTTGCTGCCACTCCTCCCTTACAAATGTCATTCTACTAGCACCCCACTGCCTCCCTTGATGACTTGATCCATACCCCATCTATTCTTGTAGTTAGAAAGTGCTTCCTAACATTCAACCTGCATCTTCCTTTCTGTCGTGTAAGTCCCTTGTCCTACCCTCGATGGCCACAGCGAAGGATTGAGTTTTCTCATCTTGATATCAACTAGGATTGAAACCAGAATCAAAATGATTCCCACGAGAATCGAGAAACGTTACTGAGAGCTTGAAAAGATCTTGATAAAGGTTCAAGAACTCGTGAATTTTTTTTTGGGGGGGGGGAATTAAAGCGCTCTGCGCATGCACAAAATAGCCATTGTGGCCATTGTACGCGTGAGTGGCCGATTTCCAAGATGGCGTGGACTGTCTGTGCCATTTAGGAAAAGGGCAACTGGTTTGCCCAGGCTCAGAACTAACTTCCCTTTTCCAAAATGA
>QEPC01012679.1:5751308-5768584 GCA_003113815.1 Sphenodon punctatus | reverse complement strand
AAAGTTCTGGGAAAGTGATGGGAAAATGCTGAAATGTGATGAAAAATTGCAACGAAAAAGAATCTGCAAAGTGACAAAATCGACGGGAAATTATGAAAAATCACGGGCGCCGATATTGACAATGGCAGACGCGCGGAATCACCAGAGACGGACGAAGTACCGACGAATACTCGTAAGCGCGCCCAAGAAGTCAGTATTCCCCTGTGGTACGGGAACATTGGCTCTCTCGTCTCGGTCCTAGAAATTTCCTAGCTAGCAACGAAAGGGGAACAATATCTGGTTTGTTGCACCCTAACGGAATAGAATGAAATAGACCGTTATATCTGTTTTGATGGATACTTGTTCCAGCTTTGTTGTAGGGTCGGACGGTGCTACTTGTGCTTGTTGAAATCTCTACTGCTGCAGCAGAAGGGAATGTGTTGCTGAGGGTTTGATATTCCTTCTTGCTGCAGCACAAGGTGGTGGATTAATTGAGTCTAGAAACACAGGTCTGGAAGAGTTAAATTTGCCTCATTCATGCCCCCCACCCCTTGCACTGAGACAAGTAAGCATTTGATTTAGGTGTGGGATGGGGATTATGGACACAGAAGGTGTGCTGTTGTACCCCATTGTCTCCTGTCTGTCCCTGACTATTATGAATGTTGTGACCATCACGATGCTTGGGAAAGGGGTGTGGTCATGTCAGAATGGGGTGGGGCCCTCTTCACCTTTGTCCCTTTTCTAAACGTCATGCTACACAGTGCTCATTGGTCATATCAAGGGTGGGGTGGGCTGAAGCTACTTGTTTGCTGCCACTCCTCCCTTACAAATGTCATTCTACTAGCACCCCACTGCCTCCCTTGATGACTTGATCCATACCCCATCTATTCTTGTAGTTAGAAAGTGCTTCCTAACATTCAACCTGCATCTTCCTTTCTGTCGTGTAAGTCCCTTGTCCTACCCTCGATGGCCACAGCGAAGGATTGAGTTTTCTCATCTTGATATCAACTAGGATTGAAACCAGAATCAAAATGATTCCCACGAGAATCGAGAAACGTTACTGAGAGCTTGAAAAGATCTTGATAAAGGTTCAAGAACTCGTGAATTTTTTTTTGGGGGGGGGGAATTAAAGCGCTCTGCGCATGCACAAAATAGCCATTGTGGCCATTGTACGCGTGAGTGGCCGATTTCCAAGATGGCGTGGACTGTCTGTGCCATTTAGGAAAAGGGCAACTGGTTTGCCCAGGCTCAGAACTAACTTCCCTTTTCCAAAATGACGCCCGTGCCATCTTGGAAAAGGTCCGTACATGCGTAAGATGGCTGTGACGGCCATTTGGCTCATGCACAGAGTGTTTTTTATTTGGGGGCGAATCTCATGAGAACAAATTGAGAATGGCCAATTCTCGACTTGTTCTTGGAATTCTTGTCGAGAACCCGGTTCTCAACAAGGTTTTCAGGATTACGGAGGATGAGTTAAGCCCTAATGGCGACCTTTTTATGTATTTAATCATGTCCTTCATTGAGATTAAGTTTCTGAACCCAGACATGCCCATTTCCTTCTGCCTTCTCTCCTCATTCACATGTAGGCAGTGTATTGTGAAACAGAAGAGACTTGACTGTCGCAAGAGAGGTTCCCCAGGGTTTGGGATGTTGAGGATGAGAGAATGCCACAACATGGTTTGTCTTGAAAACAAAATGAACTCATCCTCCCATCCGAATGAATGATCTCTTGATGCGAATGATGAGATTGTGACTCACTCTTGTCAGTGGCTGAGCTTCTGATTAATAGGTACCATCACAACAGCTACTTCTCCTTTGTTTTAGATTCCAAATGTTCTCTTCATTTATGAAACACAATGTAATTAAAGACTTGGCAGATGATAATTTTTGTCTCTTATATTTCCATTTAACTCTTGGAATGCTCTCGATCCAACAGAATGGTGTACAGCGAAATCCATTTAAGTAGACCTTAGGTGACTTGCATTTCTGGATAAGCTGAATTAATTTGGTTTCCCCCAGCCCCAGGTCTATGGTGGTGGACTGCTTCTTGATCTGGATAGGTAGAATTCTGAACCCTGATGATTCACATTTTTAAGGTGTAGGGAGTATACCCACGCAGGTAAAAATACTGGAACCTTTTGAGTATAGGAATGGTTTCTTGGTAGTATGTGGTTATGATACAGTAGTAACTATATACTCTGTCAGGGTGAGATTTCATGTTGAGCGGGATGGGGATGGGTGTTTGGGAACATCCGTTTTCTGGGCTTGATGGACCCTTGGTCTGAGCCACTATGGCATGACTTACGTTTTTATATCCATGACTGAAACATGTGCTCACATATCTATTATTTGGGGGTGGGGGGCAGCTTGGTTATTTTGTTTTTTTAGTCATTTCGGTGACATCCTTTTCGGCAGTGGCACATCCACAATAGTGCTAATAATGCTGAAATAATGTAACCAAAATTAGGAAATGATTCAAAATATTGAAATAACTGAACCAAAGAAACCTGGAAAACTGAAAAAAACAAAACAAACGTAANCGGGCGCCGATATTGACAATGGCAGACGCGCGGAATCACCAGAGACGGACGAAGTACCGACGAATACTCGTAAGCGCGCCCAAGAAGTCAGTATTCCCCTGTGGTACGGGAACATTGGCTCTCTCGTCTCGGTCCTAGAAATTTCCTAGCTAGCAACGAAAGGGGAACAATATCTGGTTTGTTGCACCCTAACGGAATAGAATGAAATAGACCGTTATATCTGTTTTGATGGATACTTGTTCCAGCTTTGTTGTAGGGTCGGACGGTGCTACTTGTGCTTGTTGAAATCTCTACTGCTGCAGCAGAAGGGAATGTGTTGCTGAGGGTTTGATATTCCTTCTTGCTGCAGCACAAGGTGGTGGATTAATTGAGTCTAGAAACACAGGTCTGGAAGAGTTAAATTTGCCTCATTCATGCCCCCCACCCCTTGCACTGAGACAAGTAAGCATTTGATTTAGGTGTGGGATGGGGATTATGGACACAGAAGGTGTGCTGTTGTACCCCATTGTCTCCTGTCTGTCCCTGACTATTATGAATGTTGTGACCATCACGATGCTTGGGAAAGGGGTGTGGTCATGTCAGAATGGGGTGGGGCCCTCTTCACCTTTGTCCCTTTTCTAAACGTCATGCTACACAGTGCTCATTGGTCATATCAAGGGTGGGGTGGGCTGAAGCTACTTGTTTGCTGCCACTCCTCCCTTACAAATGTCATTCTACTAGCACCCCACTGCCTCCCTTGATGACTTGATCCATACCCCATCTATTCTTGTAGTTAGAAAGTGCTTCCTAACATTCAACCTGCATCTTCCTTTCTGTCGTGTAAGTCCCTTGTCCTACCCTCGATGGCCACAGCGAAGGATTGAGTTTTCTCATCTTGATATCAACTAGGATTGAAACCAGAATCAAAATGATTCCCACGAGAATCGAGAAACGTTACTGAGAGCTTGAAAAGATCTTGATAAAGGTTCAAGAACTCGTGAATTTTTTTTTGGGGGGGGGGAATTAAAGCGCTCTGCGCATGCACAAAATAGCCATTGTGGCCATTGTACGCGTGAGTGGCCGATTTCCAAGATGGCGTGGACTGTCTGTGCCATTTAGGAAAAGGGCAACTGGTTTGCCCAGGCTCAGAACTAACTTCCCTTTTCCAAAATGACGCCCGTGCCATCTTGGAAAAGGTCCGTACATGCGTAAGATGGCTGTGACGGCCATTTGGCTCATGCACAGAGTGTTTTTTATTTGGGGGCGAATCTCATGAGAACAAATTGAGAATGGCCAATTCTCGACTTGTTCTTGGAATTCTTGTCGAGAACCCGGTTCTCAACAAGGTTTTCAGGATTACGGAGGATGAGTTAAGCCCTAATGGCGACCTTTTATGTATTTAATCATGTCCTTCATTGAGATTAAGTTTCTGAACCCAGACATGCCCATTTCCTTCTGCCTTCTCTCCTCATTCACATGTAGGCAGTGTATTGTGAAACAGAAGAGACTTGACTGTCGCAAGAGAGGTTCCCCAGGGTTTGGGATGTTGAGGATGAGAGAATGCCACAACATGGTTTGTCTTGAAAACAAAATGAACTCATCCTCCCATCCGAATGAATGATCTCTTGATGCGAATGATGAGATTGTGACTCACTCTTGTCAGTGGCTGAGCTTCTGATTAATAGGTACCATCACAACAGCTACTTCTCCCTTGTTTTAGATTCCAAATGTTCTCTTCATTTATGAAACACAATGTAATTAAAGACTTGGCAGATGATAATTTTTGTCTCTCATATTTCCATTTAACTCTTGGAATGCTCTCGATCCAACAGAATGGTGTACAGCGAAATCCATTTAAGTAGACCTTAGGTGACTTGCATTTCTGGATAAGCTGAATTAATTTGGTTTCCCCCAGCCCCAGGTCTATGGTGGTGGACTGCTTCTTGATCTGGATAGGTAGAATTCTGAACCCTGATGATTCACATTTTTAAGGTGTAGGGAGTAGGGAGTATACCCACGCAGGTAAAAATACTGGAACCTTTTGAGTATAGGAATGGTTTCTTGGTAGTATGTGGTTATGATACAGTAGTAACTATATACTCTGTCAGGGTGAGATTTCATGTTGAGCGGGATGGGGATGGGTGTTTGGGAACATCCGTTTTCTGGGCTTGATGGACCCTTGGTCTGAGCCACTATGGCATGACTTACGTTTTTATATCCATGACTGAAACATGTGCTCACATATCTATTATTTGGGGGTGGGGGGCAGCTTGGTTATTTTGTTTTTTTAGTCATTTTGGTATTTCGGTGACATCCTTTTCGGCAGTGGCACATCCACAATAGTGCTAATAATGCTGAAATAATGTAACCAAAATTAGGAAATGATTCAAAATATTGAAATAACTGAACCAAAGAAACCTGGAAAACTGAAAAAAACAAAACAAACGTAATTTGAAATAACTGAAACTGCTACCCAATGCAGCTTTTGGGACCCAGTTCAACACCCAATGGATACCATGGGGGGGTGTTTTTTGTTTTGTTTTTT
This sequence comes from Sphenodon punctatus, assembly GCA_003113815.1. NCBI lineage: Eukaryota > Metazoa > Chordata > Lepidosauria > Sphenodontia > Sphenodontidae > Sphenodon > Sphenodon punctatus. The sequence goes on along the minus strand of QEPC01012679.1, from coordinate 5,763,541 downwards.
AAGGCAACTTCAGGGGTCACTTGAACCCTGAATACCCTGCCACAGTATTTGTATTTTGAATACAGAAGCCAACGGGTTTTTTGTGTGTTTTATCGAAACCCAAATGCACAGCCCGAATACTTGCCTATCCATCACTCTGGTTATTTTGGTTCAGCCATTTTGGTTGGGTTTTTTTCCTGCACCAGTGCCCAGTAGCCTGAATAGTGAGGAAAGAAGCTCACCAAAATGACAGAAATGGAAATAATGGTCAAAAAAAGTAGCCTCGCTGGGTTTTTAAAAAGATTGGATCAGTTGTTGGAGGATGGGTACGTTAATGGCCATTAGCCAAGCAGGTCGGGGTGGGAGATGAAGCTTCTGACTGTCGGGCTCAGGGAGTGAACAACCGGGAACAGATCACTCCCTTATGACCTGCTGGGTACTTCTCCCAAGCCACCGATTTGTTTCCAGAAGCAAAGTGGCCACGGAATAGCCATTTGCTCCTAAACTAAACTGCCTAACTGAGTCGGACCCATGGTCCATCTTAGCCCAGTATTGTCACAACCTGACACGGCAGCAGGGGTTTCAAATTTGGGTCCAAATCCGGCTCTTCCAGGGTCTCTGGCAGGGTCTCCTGCTTCATTGAACCCAATTCAGAGTGGATGAAATCGTCAGAGATGCTGTTTGTTGTGAATAGTTAATTCTGCTCTGTTGTACCTCCCCCCATGAGGGTAGCATCGTATTCATAGGATTGTAAGGCTGGAAGAGGCCTTACTGAACATGTCAGGTCAAGCCAGGCTTAACGAGATCCCTACCCATCCAATAATTGTCTGGCCTCTTCTTGAAACCCTCTGGGGCAGGACATTTCCAATGCCTCTGTTGACCTTGTACCCCACTACTAACAGATAGATGTCCTCTAATCTAGGCCTTCCCAAGAGATAGACCATGAACTATTGCTTGATCACTAGCTATTCTAGTAGATCGCAGTACGGGGAGAGAGATGAGTCTCTGAGAGATCATCTCTGGGGAGGGGAGCGAGGGTGTTTTTGGGAGGAGCTGGAGTAGAAGAGCTCCTCAAGTGTGGTGGGAAGTCTCTCTCTAAAGGGGGAGCGTGCCTCTCCACTCTGGAGACTGGTTGGTGAGGCACCCTAGAACTTGGAGCCAGAAGGAGGGGTCCCAGTCTGGAGCACTGGACCAAGCAGCGGGGGGTCCTCGTAAGATCAGCGTGGTGGGAAGGGGGAGTGCTCCTCTTACACCTGGGACCAGTTGTTGACTACTTCATCAAGTGGGTTGCATGAATCAGAACTTTGGCCAGTGGCCAGTCAAGCTCTAATTATTTGGGTTGTGGATATAACAACATAGTTACATCCCTGTGTTTTGTCCCTGCTGGACAGAGCAGCTAAAGAGCTACACTGCTCGACTCGTCCTCTGACTGTAGCCTTTATACTTTATGAATCTTGCTTCTCTTCAGAAATGATTGATTTAATTAACTGTATCCCAGAGGCGGGTCTTTCTGTTGGACAGTATAATGAGAGGTAATTACTGCAGTTAGCAATTTGGGTTATATAACCAGCCCTATTTGAACTAAATTATGAAATCATTTCTCCCCCCCCCCCCCACTTTAATTGGTTATTTTCACATTTTTTCCTGAGTCCGCTTCAAATTTGGTTTCCTGAATGGTCTGCAATGCATTGGTAGGTTTCATTAAATCAGCACCTGGTGATGAATCATACTGGTGTTGATCGGTCAATCAGTGCAATTAGCTCTCCGGGCACTGATAGGTGCTGTCTCAGAGGATTTCTTTTAAGCAGGAAAAGTTTTCCTGGGTTGAATTCTCACAGAGTCGTGTGGCCTTTTAAAAAAGTTCTCCAACTCCTGTGTTGCTGACTCACAAACCACAGCTGAGGCTCAGGCTCATCTATTTTTAATCCTGATCTCTGTTTGCTGTCACTAGTCCCTCTCTGCAGCTGGAGCTCCCAAATGCTGCATGCCAATGGCTCGACAGTTCCTTTACCTGTCATGTTCTATCAGACTGGGCTGATTTTGAAAAAGCATCAGGAAAGGATCCGGTGTATCTCAGTGCTGTCAGTTGTGTTGCCTGAATACTAAGCTATTCAGAGTGGATCTCGTCGATTGGCTAATTTCTGCTTCTCAGTGAAAGGCAAGCTGGCGTCCCTGTGTGACCTTTTACCACTCTCTCCAGTAAAGATCTGATTACTTGGACTCTGAGCATTTCCATTGGACAAACACTTTTCGCGCCAGCAATGGTGGCTCCATAAGGGATAATTGGGCACAGCCCCACCAGAAAATCCTGCCCTTTATGGATGAGCTGGTGGGATAGTCTTTCCCTAACACCATAGCATCTCTTCAGGGAGTGTGCATGCTGCTGTCCAAGGACTCTCTGAGGGGATTGTATTGGTAGCTATTTGGGATTCATTGTCCTAATTAGAGGTAAAATGAATATCTTCCCCAAATGGACAAACCCATCAATTTATTCACTACCTGAGCTGAAAATGGCAATTTGGGTAATAACCGAGAGCTGTATGTTCCATCCGGTATTTGTTTTGAGTATTTCACTTTTATATTTTCCTCCACCGACGATTATTTTTGTTCTGTTATTTTGCTTTCAGTTCTTTCAGTTTTTCAGCGATGTCATTTTCAGCGATGTGCTTTTTAGTGCCGAATCACAAAATTCTGCCCAGTTCTGATTCTGATGGAACTGGGTGGCTTGCGGATCGGAGCTTGAAGTGAATGAATGAAATAAATTTGAAGTCATGACTGGGAGAACTCAACATACGGTGCTGGGTGATTGTTCATCTTCTCCCCGGGACCTCACACGTGGAGTCCCGCAAGGTACCATCTTATCCCCTCTCTTGTTCAACATGTACATACAGCCTTTGGGAGAAGGCATCGGAAGGTTTGGCATACGGTGTCATCAATATGTTGATGATACCCAACTGTACCTCTTGCTTTCAGCTGAGCCAGGGCTGGCAGTCTCGGTGCTCGCTTGGTGTTTGTCAGCTGTAGGGGAGTGGATGAGGGCGAACCGCCTGAAGTAGAATCCTGACAATATGGAGGTGATGCTTGTGGGGGTGCCGGGGGTGTGGTGGCCCCCATCATAGATGGGGTCTGCCCCCCATTGGTACCCCGGGTCCATAGTCTGGGGGTGCTCCTGGACCCACAGCTCCGGCTGGATGTTCAGGTGGCGGCTGTGGCGAAAGGCGCATTTTGCCGATTACATTTGGTGCGATGGCTTAAACTGTATGTCTCAGATGCAGACCTGGCCACTATCATCCATGCTTTTATCACCTCAAGATTAGATTACGGTAACATGCTCTATGTGGGGCTACCCCTGGTGACAGTTCGGAAACTGCAGCTGGTGAAGAATGCAACAACCCGGCTCTTTAATGGGATGGGTCATCATGAGCACAAGTGCTCTGTTCTCTACACTGGCTGTCAATAGTTTTCTGAGCCCAATTCAAGGTGTTGGTATTGACCTTTTAAAGCCCTAAATGGCCTGGGCCCCACCTACCTGCAGGACCGCCTCACTCACTGTGCTCTGGATCAACCCCTGTGGTCGACCAGGCGCGCCCTCCTCGAGGTCCCCCAGGTTTCCCAGGCGCGCCCTCCTCGAGGTCCCCCACGTTTCCCAGGCGCGCCCTCCTTGAGGTCCCCCAGGTTTCCCAGGCAACAACGATGAGCAGGGCGTTCCCAGTGGCTGTGGAACTCCCTCCCGACGGAGGTCCACTTGGCCCCAGACCTCCCCTCTTTCTGACGATGTTGTAAGACCTGGCTTTTCCACCGAGTCTTTGGTGAGGGAGACGGGTGAGATTGGGGGTTGCGGGGGATACTTGTGTGTGTTTGTTTTTAGCTTTGGTTGTGTTAAATGTTTTTATCTTGTATTTTAAAATGTTGTAAGCTACCCCAAGCTGCGAAGGCAGGAGGGGGTGACATAAAAATTGAATAAATAAATAAATAAATATGCATAATGGCCACCAGCGCCAACTTGTATATGCTCAAAATGGCCACGACCCTTCTTCCAAAGGGTGCCATTTTGGTTGTGGGCAGCCAACTTTTAGTTTTGTTTTGTTTAAAAATATTTCATCCAATTCCAATCAGAATCGGACAAAATCGTGACTGTTCCGGTTTTCAATCTAAACAGGCGAATTTCCCCGTTCTGATTAAAAATCTGAACCTTCTGAATTCCGCGTTCACGTCTACCCCAACTCTTACCCAGCTTGTGGAGTTTGTACTAGTGATTAAAGTGGCACATTGTAGCAAAAGGATTCCCCACTCCTGATGTAGACTATAGGTATAGGTTTTGTAGGACAAGGACTGTTCTTACCATATAAGTGCCAGACTGGGTCAGACCAATAGTCCATCCAACCCAGCATCCTGCCTCCGACAATGGCCATTCTTGGTTGCTTTGGAGAAGTACCCAACAGGTCATAATGGGGTGATACGGTTGCTTTCCCACGGCCATCAACGGGGATGATCTCAAATCCTGCGGATGTGTGTGCGTACGTTCAACCCACACGCACCCCCATTACGGGGACATTGGCATGCGTGCAAACTGTGTAGAAATCACCAGCACGTTTGTGAGTTCTGGATTGTGCCCAGTAGCCAGTAACGGGGATGATCAATCTTCTGAGAGTTTTTGATAGAATTAAATAATTGCTTTAAAGGGTAATGGGCTCCCTACTGGCTTATCTTTCAAACAATTTTTTCCCTCATGCGGTTTTGAGTAATATCTCTAAATATCAGAAACATTTGTCATCTCCTTTTTTAAAAAATGTCACCTTGTCATGGAAAGGCTCTAACGTGACCAATCACGATTCTTAATAACACTTTGAAAGGAGTTTTGACAAATATTGGAAGCTCTTTAGACAGAAAGTGAAAATATTTAATGACACGCTTTGCGATGGATTGTCTTAGGTCTAATTTAAAATCCTAACCAAAAATGTCAGCTACTGAGAAAACAAAGAAATAGTGAAGTAGTTGTAGTAATTGGCAAAAATAATAATAGATTTATTGATAAATCATAATAGTAATAAAAAATTATAGAATAAAAGCTTATATCCAAAATCAATCTTGTATAATACATGGTTAATTAAAAGAGCTGATTGAAAAATCTTTTAAAATCCAATGCATTACGAGCATTATTCTTCATCAGGGATGTGCTGTCTGTATAATGTATATCATCTCTTTATGTAGTTGTAAAAGGAATCATCACCATTCAAAGATCTTCATGTAGCTCAGAGACTAGCTCTACAAAGCTTCACCAACTAGTGGCAAACCAGATTTTTCCATCCGCTCTTTTAATTACCATATATTATACAAGATTGATTTGGGATATGAACTTTTATTCTGTGATGTTTTTATTGATATGATTTATCAATAAATCAATTTTTCTTTACCAATTATTAGAACTACTTCACTGTTTGTTTTCTCAGGAGCTGACCTATTTTGTTTCTATTTTGCTTCTGTCCTCACTCTTCCTTTTTTTGTTTGCTTCTAATTTAAAAGCCCGGTTTATTTTTTAATGTGTTGGTGTTTTTTCCCCCCCTCCCAGGAGCTCTGAAAGCCACCTTGACATGCTCTGACCATATCCCATTCATTCATGGCAGGAATGTAGCAGGACTCTAGGGCTAATGCAAATGTTAGACTGAAGCTGCCAGATTTTTGGGTGCTTGCAAAGTTTAATCAAGCATTAGGTTCCCAGCTTGTAGTGAAATGTTTTCATGTTTCCATTTAGCCGTGCACATCTTTCTGGTGCAAAACAGGCTTTGAGTGTAGTGTTCGCTGTGTCCTTTCCTTGCTATGCCCATGGGCTCTGGAAATGGGATGCAAACGGGTGCAATTGAGCCCCTGGGTCCTGCCTGGCAGTGTCCCTTTTAAGCATCATGATGGCATTCAGCTTGGAAAAGGGGCATGGTCTCATCAGAAGAAGGAGGGACTCTCTTTGCTCTGCCCCTTTCTGATGTGACCACACCCCTTTTCTGAGCATCATGATGTCATGAAGTGGAAAAAACACCTCGCTCACCTCCCTGTTCCCCCTCAACAAAATTCTGGTGGTGTCCTTGGCTACATCCTTTGTGGCCTTTTAAGGACAAGAGTAGAACTGAAATGAGTACCCATACCCATCGAAATTCCGGTACTTGAACCGACCTGCAAAATTCAGTTACTAATACCTGATGAGTTCCCGATATCGTGAAATATCAATTTCCAGTCCCAGAATGTCAACTTCTGATACTGTTCTTTTGGTTTTCCATTCTTATTAACCAATCAGTAAATTGCTACCGGAAATTACCTATTTATTTTTTTTATCCAGCTACCCGATTGGTGATCAGGTAGCCTGTTGAATGCCTGACACTGCACTCAAAAATGCAGGACCAAATTAGGCTTAAGGACGCCGAGTTGCCTTCCCGTCGCCTAGCTGCTTCCCCGATCAGCCAGGCGATGGGAAGGAGGCTTGGTGTGCCATCCTCCACCCCAGCTGGGCTCCTTCCAAGGCAGGAAGGAGCCCAGTGGGGCTAGTGGCCAGTGCACTGAGCCTCTGTGCTCCAGATGTGCTCCCCGCACTACTACTTCCCCTGGGGAACATGTTTTCCTGATATGTGTCCACCTAAGAAACAGACCGATAGACGCTCTTTTGTGAATGTTTATAATTTCATTTGTCAACATACTTAGCATCACAAATGCTAACTCAAGTTAGGCCCATCCAGACCTTGACAAGCCCTTATGCTCCTTTAAAGATCTTATCAGTTTGGTCCTAATAACTACTAAAAGGGGAGCAGTGACCACAGTTACTGTTCCCCAAGACCCAGGGGATAGTGACAGGCAAACAGAATAAGTCAGCAGCAGTGACTCAGTGCTACCATCGTACTCTCCTTGTTGTGTTCCTTTTCAGACATGTTGGCGCTTGGCCTACAGTGCAGGACATATGAATAGCCAAAATGTAGCTGCCAAGTTAGGGTTTGCAATAAACATTGCGCGTTGGAAGTGTTTCATACTGACAACGTTCACCTAGCGTGACATGTAAAAACAAACCCAAGGTCGTCGTCATGGTTTCTTCTTTTGCTCCGTGAATAGAGAATGTCATCAGGCTGAACTCGAAATCTTTTCCACGTTCTGATTCCATTGGAACCAGGCATTTTGTTTGGTCTTGATGGAAATCGCACTGAACGATCAGTCGGATTGTTTGGTCCCATTTCCGTGTTAAGCGGGGGGCCACAATGGAGAGGGCATTCTCGGTGGCCGGGCCACGCCTTTGGAACTCCCTACCGGAGGAAGCTCGCCTGCCCCAAGCCTGTTGGTATTTCGGCGAAGATGTAAGACCTGGTTGTTCGCCCGGGCCTTTGGGGAGGGGGTGGGAGTGGTTGATTTTTATCTCCCCTATATCCCAGGACCTGTTCTTAATATGTAATTTTTGATATGGTATTTTGTGTTTTAGATTGTTTTATATTGTTGTGTTATGATTGGAAGCCGCCCTGAGCTGTGTTCAGGAGGGGCGGGGTACAAATGCAATAAATAAATAAACATAAATAAATTTCCGATGTGACAATGAAATTTATTCTTATTTGTGCATGAGGGAAATGGTTGCTGGGCCATTTTGTGCATGCGCAAAAATGATGCTGTCCATAACTATTATGGCACCTCCATCACCAGTGGCTGTGGTTTGGTTTTGTTTTAAATTGACTGGGATTCCGATCAGAAAAACGTCTGATCGAAATTCCATCTGAAATGATCAACTGTTGTGTTTTCATGGAAATGTCTGCAAAACCAGAACGGTTGTTCCAAACCACTCATAGAATGTCCGAGACCGACAGGTAACAGGACCAACAGGCCTTGTGGCTTTCTGTTTTCCCATCCATTCTGGGTAGGAGGCATCTTCTAACCAGGTTCCCAGAGAAACCACCAATGGCGGTACCTGGGTGTGCATGGGTCAAGCCTCAAGTGTTTTCTGGACTTACAAAGATCTCTACTGGAACATCCTTGAAAGAATTTTGGTGTGTGAGTTTAAAATGAGGAGATGTGGTCCTCCTTCCTGGACCTCTTACTTGGTCCTTTAGAGAGCAGCAAAACTAAGTAAATGCAGCAGAGGAGACGTAACATCCATGAGCCAGACGTACTGTTCTTCTGCAAAATAATAGACTCGGGCAGATTAGCAAGCAACTTGCATTGCCGAAAAGTACCCAACTTGATCCCCCTGATCAATTGAAATACAATTTGTTGGTCTGGAATTTTGACTTCTGGTCCCAGATCTTCGACATATAGTCCGAGATTTTCCAAAGTCCCCCCGCCCCCGGCCCTGTTTTTTTTGGGGGGGTGGCGGGGCGGTGGTGCTCAAGTAAATCAGTTTCTTGAATCCCCAAATTCCCCGTATTTCCAGGTGTTCAGGTACCCAGATACTGACGTGGTGCTTGAAAACCTGAGTATTAACCAAAGGTAGCTCTAGTTTTCCCTGACATTTTCTTGTTTGACTGTGCTATCGTCAGAGACCAAGAACCATTTAGTGGCTAACAGGATAGACTGAGAGAGTGTGTTTGCCGTGTTGGTCCCAAAAATAGGTCGTAGAGACAAAGTAGTGTAGAGAGATCTTTTATTGGACCAACTTAGGTTGGTGGAGCTTGGATTTCTGCCTTGCCTGACGAAGGAGCCTGCGAGGTCCGAAAGCTTGCAAACCTCCACCAACCTAAGTTGGTCCAATAAAAGATCTCTCTACACTACAGGGTCGACTGAAACATAGAACAAGGAATCACTTTTTCCACAGACCATAAACGCAAGTAGAATTCAATAGCTATTTCCAAAATGTAGAACTCCCGCCACTTGCCCCATGAAAGTAGCATGTGCAGATCTTGCGTGCCAAAGCCTTCCGAGCTTTTGAAGGCTCATTGTCCAGATGGAATCAGGAGAATCTGGACTGATTTATAATCCCAAGAAACTAATGGCAAGGAAGATACAGTTTACCGCATGAATAATGTAGCGTTTCCCCGAGGAGACGTATGCAGAACAAAACATGGATCCAGGAATCACTTTGTTGTGAATTTGTTTGGATGTTTTGGAGGGAGAGAATTATACAGACAGCAAGTGCTGGATAGAAAGCCATGCTACACCTGCCATCTTAGATGGTGATTTGGGGGGGGTGGGGGGGTGGAACGTCCATTTCTTGCACCTGGGCCCATTCCAACATACCTATGGTGCTGACTTTAAAAGACCTGACTATATTTTCTGTAGGTCAAGCCGAGAAGGCGACATCTGATCTGGCCTTGCTGTGTGGGTTACCCCAACCCATTAGTAGCTGGTGTTGCTTGTATATCTGTAACAGAAGGACTGTAAGTCCTTGCAGGATGCAGCTCCTCTGGAGCAATCCATGGTGGGCATCCGGCTCCTATAAAGGAGAGAGCTGCTTCCGGGGGCCATGTCCTCTTCTTGGGCTATAAAAGGTTGCAAGCCCAGTGTGATCCAGACAGAGAGATCATTCTCCAGCAAGCTCAGGTGAGGAGCTAACCGGGGTGCTGATCCTGGACGGGATTGTGAGGAAGGGGAACCTGGAAAGAGGTCTGCCTGGGGAGAACGGTGGGAGCCCAGACAGTGGCCCATTGCAGTATCTCAGTGCAGTAAATCGGGGAGCTCACCGTAGCGCTTCAGTGATGGATTTTGGGTTAGTTGGGGATTGACCACTTCTGGCGGGAAGTAAATAAATTTACACTGACTGGAGGCAGAAGTCAGGTGGCATGGTTCGTTGGCCTTGATCCTGATGAGACTTACAGCCCAAGGCACGTTGTTTACAGGATCCAGGGTTTATTGCTAAAAAGCCTTTGGCAAATAGTCTCATTCTGGAAAGCACATCGAGGGGACAGGCTGAGGTCAGGTGGCTGGAGCAAGGAATGAGATCAAGGGTAAATTCACTGCTCTGCAGTGAACCCCGGCCCGTGACCGGGATCCAGGGCACCAGCAGATCCAGTGCTGGATCATGCAGGGAAAGAAGAGCCGGTAGGAAGAGTCCCTGATGGAATGCGAGTCCCCCCTCCCCGGCTCAACACCAGCAGCACACAGCAGGGTTGCGTGGCCCAGGCGGGAGCAATCAGCCCAGTCTGGATGTGCTGCGGCCGTCCCACATGACCATGCCCCCCCCCCCCCGGTGCCTCAGCGTCCGTGCTCAGAGTGCCGGCGCCAGCATGCCCTGCACTCGGCAGGCGATAAAAGCAACTCCCTGCCCCATAGCCATTGCCGGTGATCAGTGCCTGTGAGACTGCACCCCTCCCACCCCCGGTGTGCACTTCTGGACAACCCTTGGACTGTCTCTTATACACATCTAGATGTGTATAAGAGACAGGTTCAGAGTGGGGGGGGAGAAAAAGGCAGGAAGTACCAGGGGCAAACCCAAGCCGCCAAGATGGCCAGAGCCAAGCTGAAGAAGTCGCCATCCGAGACCAATTCGCATGCCAAAACCATCCCGCCGCTGATGACCGGTGAGGAGATCTCCGATCCTGTCTCTTATACACATCTAGATGTGTATAAGAGACAGCAGAAGGCCTGCCCTTTCCCAAAATGGCAGAGTGGCCATTTTGCACAGGCACCCAATGGCTGCCCTTTTCCAAAATGGCTGACGCTGCTGCTGCCCTTTTCAAAAAGGGCGGTGGCCATTTTGCGCCTGCCCAATGATTTTTTAAAAATTCTTTTTATTTTTAATTTTTAATTGATTTAAATACAGATCTGAAATACGAATCTGTAAAAAAGTCCAGAAAATGAGGGAGACGAAATGAAAATAAAAACAAAGCAGATTTGCATCCGAAAGACCGCCCCCTGAGGAAAATGGAGGCGATTTCCACCCTCAGGGAACGAACCCCCGTTTCCTGCCAAATGGGGAGAACGTATTGTTGATCGGGTGGGGGTAGCCCAATAGTGGGCCACCTGTTATTGGCCATGGTTCTACAGCAGTAAATTTTAAAGCGGGAGGGAACTTCTGAAGCGAGGGAGGGGAACATGTGCACGGTTAAAGGAATTCAAACTTCCACATCCAATAATACACCAGGGAGAAGAGTCGGGTGCGCTTTCGTGGGAATGCGGCCTAGGTGTCCATCTCTCAGGACTGGTGCTAGAGTGGGAGCTGCCCTCTTCCACGTATCCGCTACCCATCGAGTGTGTTCAGCGAGGGTGCGCGGAGCGGCGTTCTCGGTGGCTGCCCCACAATCACGGATCTCCTTTCCCCTGGAGGTTCATTTATGTCCGAGCCTGCCCCTTTTCTGGAGGAGATGGAAATCTTTTCTGTTTGCCCAAGCATTTAGCAGTTGGGGATAAGGGTTGAGGAGATTTAGGGCAGAAATGTTTTATTCGTGCGTTTTAAGATATATATTTTATGCGTTGTGTCTAGAGTGGAAAGGAGGACCCCCAAAAATGGGCATGCCTATCGCATTTCTGGTACCCAAATCAACTAGAAAATTTCAGGTATGAATTGGTGCTCGATTTGACCCAATCTGGGTACCGGATGTCGCAGAATGTCAACTTAAAGTTCTGATTTATTTATTTGTTTGTTTTCCATCCCAATTGACTAATCGGTAAACGGAAATTTAAAAAAAGTTTTAAAATGTGGATCCAGAAATGACTGCTTTTCCTGGTATCCAGGTACCTGATTGGTGATCTGGTAGTCTGTTGAGTGCCCAACGCGGCACTTGAAAATGCAGATATTACCACCCTGAGTCCTTGGGATAGGACAGAATAAAAATGTAAATGAATAAATAAATGTTAAAGCAATACAGAGGGGGAAGTCAACCCCGCACGAGTTCTGGTGATGCCGTTCCGTGGTGGAGAAGTTTGCTCAAACCTTTATGCTTCCCCATGTTTTGGGTGGCAGCAGTATGGACATGGGAGTTAGCCAAATCCTCTGGTTGAGGATTCCTGTTGGGGAGCAGTCGGGTGGGGGTTCAAAGAACCCAGCTCCTTGCCTGACAGGTGACAAGAGGGGGTTGTGGTTCTCTTTCCCCTGGTCAGTTTTGCTCTAAGCCATTCACTCTGGGTGAAACTGACCAGGGGAAAAGAGAACAAGGAGGTCAGTTTCATCCAGCTATTCAGTGCCAGTCAATGGACCGTGGCATCGAACAAATTGTGCACTGTGGATTCACTGTGGAGGGGCACTTCCCTCCCCCCAGCTTGGATCCGGAACAAATGATAGCTACGCCCCTGTTTTAAAGCCCTGTGAGGTGTGTAACTTAAGATCTAGAGAGCTTTTCCCTTAGCTCTCATGGGCCCTGGTC
>QEPC01012679.1:5728412-5748837 GCA_003113815.1 Sphenodon punctatus | reverse complement strand
CCCCCCCCCCCCCTTTTCAATTTCTCTCTCTCCCCAGGATAAATCTACTGAACAGGATCGTTCCATTGAGCAACTGGGAGTGGGGGAGAGTGACTTAGGGGAAAGGCAAGGTGGTACATGCCTACAGCTCTGAACTGCATACAGTGCGAGGATGGTTATGTTATGAGAGAGAGTTCAGAGTGGGGGGGGAGAAAAAGGCAGGAAGTACCAGGGGCAAACCCAAGCCGCCAAGATGGCCAGAGCCAAGCTGAAGAAGTCGCCATCCGAGACCAATTCGCATGCCAAAACCATCCCGCCGCTGATGACCGGTGAGGAGATCCACGGTGTGAGCCCCTTGCTACCGGCTTGGAGGATGGGATCCTTAGGGAGTGATATCGGACACAGGTACTGCAGTGATGCATGGGGCTCTGAGGGGGCAGGGAGCCCATTAGTAGGCTCTTAGATTCTCTGGAGTCTATCCCTTGCATGAAATAGACTCCAGATTTGCTTAGATTCTCTGGAGTCTATTCCTTAGGATGGGGTAGGATTTAACCCCCCCCCCCAACAAATCCCACACACCCCTAAACTTGCATCATGAATGAGGCTGCAGGAGCAGAACAAATGCAGCTCCTTTGTCGGAGGATTGTTATGATTTTATTTTTGACAAGCATGTCTGTCATTTTTATTAGCACCATGAGCACGTCTGGAAGGAGACAGCTGAGAGACTCGCTCCCCCCCCCCCCATTTGTTAACCTAGTGCTGCACATTCTCCGTGCAGCATACAGATGTGTGTGTTTTCCTCTGCACCATGTTTAGCACAGAAATCCCTCATCTGAGGAATAATTGATGGAGGATTGCACGGATCCAGATACTCGGACACATGAAAGCTGCATCCTCTCTCTGTCGGCATATGCAGCTGGTACATGCTTGGGGAACAACCCCCCCCCCCCAAATTCATCCATTTCCCAAGGATTCTGCTGGAGAATCAGATTGATGCAAAGAGGCAGGTGCTAGTCCTTCACTTCCTGTTCCATTTACTCCCAGTCTATTCCTTTCTTTCTTTTTTATTATCTACCTTTCGCTCTCTCTCCCTTCCCCCCCCCACCCCCAGACATGCTGTTCCTCCTCCTCTTGGATTGATTCTCTCCCCCTTTGCTCATGTAGTGTGTATTTCCCCGGGTGTAATTTGGACCTGCTTCTAGCTCTGACCGGTGATGCAAATTAGTCCCTGCATGTTGTGCTTGAGTTGCTTGGGAGGGATTAACCATTTCAGGAGCAGCGTCTTTGCTTGTATCCCCTGGTGATTTAAAAAATCTATGTACGTGCAATGAGCCGTGACTGTGGAATGAGCTGACGTTGCCACCGTTGGCCAAGATTGGGAGAGGGAGAGTTGTGTGAGTTTTTGGATGTTCGCTACACTGATGGGATGGAGCCACCACCTTAGCTACCCAACTGAGAATGAAATTGGGAACCTCCCAAGCTTAAAATACACAAGTATCCTTGACAGAAGTGGTGGCCCAAGTGGTAGCTCATGATCTACTGGGAGATCACAAGCTAGTGTCCAGTAGATCATGGTGTGGGGCAGGGGATCAGCCTCCCAGAGATCACTTCTGGGGAGGACTGAGGAACCAGTGGCCAGGGAGTCTCTCTCTAAAAGAGATGGGCTAGGAGAACTCCAGTGCAGTGGGAGCAGGGGCTGGTGGTGGTCATTTCTAGTGGGGAGGCCAGGTACTCGGGTGCTGTAGAGTTGGGAGCCAGCAGGATGAGTCCCGGCCTGCAGTGTTGGAGCCAGTGGGAGGTGTCCTGGTAGATCACTTCAGATTGACACCTGGGTCAAGTCTGGATCATGAGCTCCATAAGTCGGGCTATCGCTGTGTTTGGGTTCCATAGCTGAACTGTAGCAGACTCTTATATTCTCTCTGGGTTGGGCACAGCCTGTGTGGGATAGTGCCCACACCTCCAGGGATACGCCATGTACCCAGGATCTGGAATGCCATGTTCCGCAGCTCCGCTTTCTTGCTGTGCTAAAGTTATTGGGCCATACTTGGATCAACAATGTGCCTTCCATTCTGGGCACAGCACTCTGTCTGTGCGTGCAGGAGCAAGGAAACCTTTTCCCTCCCATGAGTCTCTCCCAAGCATCAAGTCCAGAGGGGCAAACCAGAAGTGGGGCCAGTGCACATGAGGGTCTGTAGCTAGGGAGATCGGGGTGTCAAGTCCAGAAGGAAGGCCAGGAGCAGGGTCAGTTCTTTTACTTACACACACACACACACACACACGGACCTGCGACTTTGCATCCGCTTGAATGTTATTTATCCCTTGTCTCTTCCTATGTCCCCTCTCCTTGTCTTCCCCCTCCGTTGTCTATTAGATTGTAAGCCATAGGCAGGGACTGCATCTATCTCATTGTTCTGTAAAGCGCCAGGTACACTGCTGGCGCTATACAAATGCTTATAATAATAATAATTAATAAACAAAGCTACCAATTTCTCTGATGCAAATTCAGAGGCAAATGTGATGCAGAGAAAGGCAGCCATTGGGAAGGCTGCATCTCGTTGGGTGCTGAATCCCACTGTCCTTCTCTCAGGGAGTCAAAAAACCCTTTCAGGAGAGAGAGGCAGACAACAAGGCTGAGATTCAAGCCTCAGCCATCTCTTTTCTTGTGACCTCCCGGGAAAAGCCCTTGAGAAGACAAGGAGCTATGTGGAATGAGAAGCAGGAGCTTGAGACCCACGGGTCATATCTGCATTTCATGTTCTGTTCCACCTGGAAAAACAAAATTTCAGTTTTTTGATACCTCCAAAAATAACAAAAACATTTTCCAAAGTTGAAAAATCAGGACGAAAACAGTATTTTGGTATTTAAATATTTCAGGTCCCCAGTCGGATGCTATTTTTAGGTACCAAAAAGTACCCAAACTTTTCGAGTTCCATCAGATACTGTGAATTTGGAGGGTTATACCCATTTTGGTGGGTCTCTGTTTCAGCTGTACCAGAGAGCATCCTTCTCTCTCTTTATGCACTTGAAACATTGGGACGATGCAAGTGTGGGAGGGGGCGGGACCTATTGGCCAAAGGGGTGGGCCACAGGAGCTCCCTTGGATTCCTTCACGGCTCCATTTTGTTTCTCTTCCTCCCACGTGCGGGTAATGGAGTTGACAGGCAGAATGGCTCTGTCTGCACATCGCTGTGAGTGGCACAAAGGAGGGAAGATTGTTTCTGCAGTACTGAATGGCTTGTTGAACGCATCTTCGCCCCTCCCGAGGCAGACGCCGCAAAGTTCAACCACTGAGATTGTTAGCTTTGATTGAAATTGCAATTGTGGTGGCAGAAGGGGGTGGGAGGGAGGAAAATGGGGTTTGACAAACTGTTCCCAGGGATGCAAATGAGTCCTCCGTGAGACCGAAGTCTGTGCCTTCAAATCTTAGACTTTTATTTACCTCTCAATATTTCACGTCTTTTAGCGATTGAGGCATAAAAGCATATTGTGCTTTAGGAGTCAATGCATAAAAATGGAAGTTGGATGTAGGTAAAAGATCGTGGTCTCTTGTATTGCTGTGACGGGAAGGTTCATCTAGTGCAGTAATTGGAGAACCCTTTCCCCCACCATGGGCACTTTGGTGTTTAGTAAATCTCATGGTCTGGATGGGGCTAAGGGAGCTTGCTCTGGGGAACTGGTGGAAAGGAGCTTGAGGAACATGCTTGGGGGAATGGAGCAAAGGTCAGTGTGACATTGGTTACATTGGCGTTGACGTATGCGAGCAGCCTGACCTCCAGGACCTGAAATGTATACGGCTAGGGGACCTGTTTGTGGTCTTGGTCCATAAACTGGAAAGGATCCATGGAACAAAAGGCCATGGGATGCATTTCCTCAGTTCTCTGGATTAGCCATGGATGCCCTGGCTGACGTCGAGAAATTGGGTCTTCCTGTGGAATCCAGAGACTTGGAATTGGAACCCAAAGTCTCTGATGAAACAAGATTCTTCTCCAGTCTTGGACAGGTTTGAAGTGACACCTAGGGTTGCCAGGTCTCTGGATGAAATCTGGAGGTGGGTAATCCTTAGGTTACAAACCATTCCAAGACAGGAGAAGAGAATCTTGTATTTCGTCAGGATTTAGAAGAAGCGACAGGACTAGGGCTGAAACGAGAAAATTCTCAAAAACAAGAATGTCCATTGAAATCACCGTTCCTGATACCGTCTCCGTTGAATCGAGAAATTATTGGTACTCCACAAAGTCTTGATCAACACATTGATTCCAGATTTACCGATAATGCTTACTGGAATCCTGCTTACCATTGACCGTTTACCACTTTTCCATCAGTTTAAAATCCCGAGACGTAATACTGACATAGTTCCATATTCTATTTTCTTTGCACCCCATTCTCCTTTGTACTTCCTTGTAGCTTATTGCCTGGTACACCGATTCCTTTGCAAATTGCCAGTCCAGTTTCAGACTGGTGAAAGGGGACAACAATTCACTAACAGACAGAAACCTGGAAGGAAAACAGTACCCGTAGTAATGTGGTAAATAAATGGTGACGGTAAACGGGAAGTCAGTAAGTCATGACAGGATCTCACGGTACTTTGAGAGCTGAGAAGTGTCGTTAACTAGTTGGGAAATCAGTCCCATTTCCCTAGATGGTGAAATTACAAGAAGCAATTTAGCTGCTTGTTTCACCCCTAGACAGGACTAACTCTGCAAAGTATAGATAGTGATACAAGACGTGTTGTAGCCAGTCACAGTTTTTCCTGCTTCTCAAATGGCTTATTTCAGTGCCTTGTGTCTCAGCCAACTGGGACAGTCTGGGCAGAACGGAGGAGGGATGCAGTTTCCAGATCTGGGGTGCACTTTTTTTTTTTAATTGACAAGAAAGCAACTTGTTCTTGGAAGAAGCATCTTGGAGGCTTGGGGGCCAGTGATCCAATGGCATTCGGCTGCCCCTTTAAAAGCAGGGGATTTTAAGGTTCAGCTGCAGCGGGTCCCAACAGGATTAGCTTCTGTCAGGTTAATGGTGCAGAGGACACTTTGGGTAAGACAGCAGAGGGAACAAATTAAAAAACCAAAACAAAAAAACAACCACCCCAAAACACCAAGGGGCCCAGCAAAGCGGCCTCCTACATGCTTTAAATGCAGCAGCAGGACAAGATTAAGACTGATGCGTGCATTGAATGGACTTTAGCACGGGGTGTAAACATCTGCTCTTGGATGGATCTCCTTATCTTATCTGCTGCTGGTCTTGGTTCAATACCAGATAGGAGAATTTATATTATTATTATTATTATTATTATTATTATTATTAAAATAGCATTTCCGGCCTGGTTTCCCGTGACGAGGAGGCTTATGCAAAATCACTGTGATCATGGTGCTCCGGAAGGGGCTGGGCTATGTCAGAAAACTCGATCTTGTTTTTACCTTGATTTTTTTCTCTTGATTCTTGCTAAGAATCCCAATTCTTGACCATTTTTTGTGAGAATCGATAACTGAGAACACCCCCCACCCCAGTTCTCAACACTTTCTCGGTCGAGAGTTTTTCTCGATTTGCTGAGGTTTGCCGTTTACCGATTTACCGTGTATCGCTTACCGTGTACCACATCCGTCCCAGTAATGAGCATGCTCAACATGGCTGCCCGTTTCCAAAATTGTGGTGAAGCGGCCAGCGCCATCTTGGAAGAGGGCTGCACGTGTGCAGAGCATCTGCGGTGGCCATTTTGCACACGCTCAGTCCCGGGACGAATGCCGCACACAGTAAATTGGTATAGGGTACATGGTAATTTATTTATTTTATTTATTTATTTGGATTTAGATGCTGCCCTTCCCATAGAGGCTCAGGTAAATCATGGTAAATAGTAAATTTTGATGAGATTTTCACCAAGATCTCGAATCGATACAGCGATCGTTCCGAGATCTCGGTAACGATCCTTGCAAGATTTTTTGCGAGAAACTAATTGATTCTCGCTTCAGCCTTAGTCCTGAGCCCGCGCAGAGTGCTGTGATGTCACAGCATCCTACAAGGGGTGGGGCTGCACCAGGAGAGGGGCAGGGCTAAGACATTAGCTACGCCCCCCTGCAGAGTGCGGTGAGGTTGCAGTGCTCTGCGGAGCTGGGGTTTTCTCCATCTGAAGAGCCCAGCCTGAGGAGGCTGGGCAGAGAGCATGCCCAACCTGGACTCAGAGGGTCAAGTTGCAGACCTTGATCCCCAAAAACAGGCTGGGCCTCTTTAGGGGAGTGCATTATGTTCCACCTGGTGGGCACAGACATCTCCATTCTTGGTATTTATTGTTGTTGTTTTTAAAAAAATAATCTTGTGGTTACGAGGAAAACCTTGCCCAGCTATCTGATGGAGTCTGCCGAGAGCCTGAAACTTCTCTGCGTGTGAACTACCTCTTTTCATTCCAAAGGGTGCTCATCAAAACGCTGGCGGCGGTGCCTGTAAATGTCCATGGGCGCTGTTTCTCTGCTCGCCACAGCATGCCAGGAAGGAGAGGAAGGATTAGGTTGCAAAGAGCTCCACGAGTTACCTCGAGCATTTATTTCATGTGGGCCATCACCCTATTTGAAGGGATTAAGAGGGAGACTTGATCGGTTTTGTTTTTCTGCGGGAGGCAAGGGATTCAGCTTCTGAAAATCTGAGAAACGCAGTCCTGTTTAAACAGCCAATTGATGCGCTTGTCTTGAAAGTACAAAGAAGTAAATAGAAAGGAGTCTTGCTTGAGGCCTTAGGAGGCCTAGTTATTTCACGCCTGTAGTTTTAAAAGCATCGAAGGAAAACTAAGAGACAGTCTAAGTTTTTAAGATCAAGGCAGGGACCTCTGGCACATTGGGCCAAATCCAGCTCAAGGATGCTTTTTTTCTTTACTATTTTTTTTCATCTTAAGTTGGCCTCTTTCCAGTTTCTGGATCGGGCCCAGGATCCAGTCCCTACTCTCCAATACTGAAAGAATGAAGTTGGGGGAAGGGAGCAGAGATGAGGGCACACACTGAAAGGCAGGAGGTGGAGCCATGATCTTGCCCACTTCCCCTATCCTAAGTGCATCCCCGCTCCTCAACTCCTAACTGGTCTGATTTTCAAAGGGAGGGAAAAGGTTCCACGTTCTTATTTTAAGAGAATGTTTCCTTGATTTCTTCTGCCTTTTTTCCCCCCCGTTTTCTTTTTAACCCCCAAACAGGTCAAACGGATACTTCCTTTGGCAACTCGCGAGATTGAATAAAATTGCCAAATCTAGGCCTGGAATCCTCACGGTCTAGAGGGTGAAGCAGGGAGCATATTCGCAATGCCTGGGTTGTACCTGCAATCTTTCGTAGTGCCCAGTGAGTCACCGAGTACCGAACTGGGTGCCAGACTACTGCAAAATACTGGATATTACTGTTAGCAAGTTACCGATTTACGGTTTTACCAATCGGTACAGGAATATCGGGATGAAAACCAGTAAATGGGTGTGTTGGGTAGCCCATTGAGCACTAGTTGGGTCCTAAATGTTACCGGGTTGAGTGCTGCAATTTCAACGGGGGGTGGGGGGCACTTTTTTGGTGGGTACTTGGTGCCAGTCGCCCAAGGTGTAATGCAGTAACAGAGAGGCGGACGGCATTCCATCCGATACCCTTGGAGGGGGAGGCGATCCAGAGGAACTGGGATAGGGACTTGTCTAAATTAGGGTTGGGGAACCTTTTCTGCCCTGGTGACCACTTTGGGTGTTGGTACAAGCTCCAAGGACTGCGTACAAGCTAGAGTGGGGGAGCTGAAGAGGAGCACTCAAGAAAAGGAGGTCTGAGATCATGGATTTGTGCCATGAATCTGTCCCCTGTTCTTCTGGACCCGTCCTCAACTTTGCTCCCTTCCCCTGAGCTTAGTTTTGTAGTGGTTGGGGATTGGAAATTGGTCTAAATTAGGGCTGAGCCGAGAGCTAGTGTTCCCGTTCCAAAGGGAAATATCAATCTTTTGGGAGCGCTTGCAGGTGTGTGTTGGTACTTTGTCAGTTTCTGGTGATTCGGCGCTTCTGCCATTTTTTTTTCCTGTCATTTTTGTTACTTGCCTGGGACTTTTCATCACTTTCCTGGACTTTGTCATCGCTTTTTGTCTATTTCCGTCACTTTGCGGGAATTTTGCGACCGTTTCATGGCAGTTTTACAGCCCCTTTATGGCATTTTACAGCACTTCCCCGGTGCTTAGCTGTCATGTTTTCATCTCCCTAGACCCTAAGGGTGCATGCATAGCACACACGGGGCTTGGGACTGGCTTGTAGCAGCCCAGTTCAACTAGCAAAAAAGAAAATGAAAAATAGCAAAAACAGCGGGAAAGCCGGGTAAGTTTCCACGTCCTGCTTCCGATAGAAACGGCACTCACCAAGATTTCTTGTTTTGGGCCTAGTCTAAGGCTACATTCCTACCTGCGGCAGCGGGAGGGGCGGAGGAAGACACGGCAGTGCGGAGGAGCCGGCCGACGGGAAAAGAGCTTTGTGAACGGAGATTTGCCGCGGCTTCTCTCGCGCATGTCAGGGTGAAAAATCCTGACCTGACATGGGCGCGAAAAGCCGTGGCAGATCCCCATTCTCACTGGCTCCTTTCCCATTTGCTGGCTCCTCCACGCTGCCGTGTCTTCCCTCGCCCCTCCCGCTGCCGCCGCAGGTGGAAACAGCCTACATAACCAGCAATGATTCCTACCCAAGGGGCAGACGGATGTTAATAACTGGTTAATGCTGAAACCTGCACCGCCAGGGTGGTAGCTTTGAGACCCAATTAGAACCGCCAAACAGTCCAATGCGACTGTTGAAGGTATTATGTCTTAGCAACCCGTTTTGTGGTAGGCTTTGTGTGTGTGTACATTTCTAACTACAGCTGAAACCAGTACCTGATTTGGTTGCCGTGGGTAATGTCTGCATTTTCATGTACCATTTCAGGATGTTTTTTAAAAAAAAAAATCTGATCAGATGCCGATCAAGTTCTTGAAAAACTGAAATTTCAGATATCTGTTTTTCTTACCTCCCAAACCCAAAATAATACCTGAAAAAGTCCCTGAAATCTGGGACGAAAAGTAAAAAAAAATCAGGATGACACCAGTGTTTCGCTCTACTGGCTTGTCAGTATGTTGACATTTTGGTATTTTGGGTACCTGATCGAAAACCGGTTCAGGTACCGAAAAGTACCCAAGAAACACAACACCCCCGCCCCAGTTCTCGGTTGAGAATTTTTCTCAGTTTACTGTGATTTACCGTGTACCACTTGCCGTATTCTACATTCATCCTGGTAATGCGAATGCGCAAAATGGCTGTCCCTTTCCAAAATGGCGGTGACTCTGCTGGCGCCATCTTGGAAGAGGGCTGTGTATGCACAGAACAGCTGTGGTGGCCACCAGTTTGTGCATGTGTATTACTAGGCCAAACACGGTACAGCGTAAACTGTCAATGATAAATTGAGAAATATTCTCGACTGAGATCTCAAACTGTTACCGAGATCATCCCAAGATCTCGATAATGGGTAATTTCAGACATGGCAGGCCTTTTGGCCTGCCATGCTGAACCGGGATCCATCTCGGATCCTGGTCCACGATCAAACCGGCTGTCCTTTAGATGTGCCGGCCTGATCGCGAAGGGGAATCGGGGAGGTGGTGGGGCTGTGCGGCGCGATGTGCAGCCGCTCAGTCCAGCCCCCCCGCACTCCTCCAGCCGCCCGCCCTCGGGGAGATGGGCGGGCACATCAGCCAATCAGGCCGCTGCACCTGATCCCATACCACGGTCGGAACCACGGTCAGGACCGGGGCAAGGTGACAGACGTTACCTTCGCCCCATTCCTGATCATGGTTCAGCTAACCACGATTCTGGAGGTGAGGCTGGCCTCACCACCAGAATCGTGGTTCGCTTTGAATTCACCATGGTGAACATATGGCGGGGCTCAAACAGACGTTTGCGTGATCACAGCCACCACCCTGAATCCACTGTGATTCAGTGTGGTTGACTGTGATCTCATAACGTCTGAAATTACCTAATGATTCTCGTGAGGTTTTTGCAAGGAACAAATTGATTCCCATTTCAGCCCTACCCAAGACCAACTCTGCTTCAATTGCACATTGCAGCTCTCTATTTTTATTTTTTATTTTTTAAATTTCCCTTGTCAAACTGTGCTTCTAAATTAAGCTCTCATGTAGGAGTTAATTCCTCAAGGTTGCTGCTCTCCAAGGCACTTCGTCTCTATCACTGTCAGAAACTGTCTCTTTGTATCTTCCACCCAACTGTGGAAGCGTCTGAGTGTTCCCTGAGATGATGCCGGCGGCTGGGGTTGGAGGAGGGTGGGTAAACCACAGTAGTAGACACTGGGGGAAATCCAGGTTCTGTTTCTGCCTAAGAAATACGGTCGCCATGTGGATTTGAAGTAGGGATTGATCCAGGAAGAGAGACACAGGGCCACGCATTGAGCGGAGCCTGTGGGATCCCCAAAACGCGGAGATCTATGAATAAACTTGAAATGACAACATGAATGTGAGAAGCATTGGTATAAAATATGGATCTACAGAGCTGCAAATGCAGGGAACCTTGGCTCATGGATGATCTGTGGTGATTTGGAACCATCATGGTGTCCGTGAGTAAATCAGAAGTAAAACTGTCTGCACAATACACTGGCCCCCAGGTTCTACAATGTAGACCACCCTGGGGCCCTGAAAGGAATGTTCTGTTTAAGTTTGAACATCAAAAATGAATTAGAACAATGTTTTCCATTTCGAATGGACCAGTCGATGTGTGTCCGTCGTGGTGGTAGTGCAGTAGTAGTGTTGCACAACCATTTGGTGCGTAGCCATGGGAAGATGGTGCAAGAGGGTGTGGATGCACTCCCCTGGCTGCCCTACTCCTTCTGAACCCTCTGGGCAAAGGACAGAGCCACATTTGGAATGGGTGGGGGCAAAGAGGTTTACCCACCGTTTTCTGACACGACCACACCCTTTCCCCAAGTGCTGTGAAATCACGACATTCAGAAATGGGCGTGGCCATGTTAGAACACCGCAAGGTGAAGAACCTCTTTCCCCTTCTCCCTCCCCACCCTCCCAATTGAATTCCATCCCTAGGCACAACAATGCTAAATAGTAGTGAATAGAAATGATCGGACCAAAAAGTCAAACTGAACGAAACGGCTGAAATGAAATACTGAAATGAGCTGGAAACGAATATTCATTTCAGCAGAAGAAGAGGGAAGCCAATTGCACTTTTGTCCTCTCCATCAGAGATGAAACAATTTGATCAAATTTGTTGCTGGCACAAATTATTAATTGGACTCCTGTATAGAGCTGAAACGGGTAGCTGCTTTTGTACCCATGGGTAATACCGGTGTTTTAAAGGTACCCGAGTACCGTTTGAGTACTTGCGAAATACCAAAACACCGACACCCGGCATGCTGAAATCCTGAATTTGCCTGAAAAATCCTGAAATCCAGGACAAAATCCAGACAAAACTGGGATTTCACTATGCCGGTAGTCAGTATTTGGGGTACCTGATCGAAAACTGTTTTGGATACTGAAAAGTACCCAAAATATTTGGTTCTATTTGTGTACCAGAAATTCAATGGGTATATCCGTTTTTGCAAGTACTAATTTCAGCTCTAGTTGAACTGGATTTTGGGGCTGTCTCTTATACACATCTAGATGTGTATAAGAGACAGGTACTGGTCTGTGTCCTCTCGACAGTATAAAATTGCAATAATTGTCCCCAAATGCCACGTGTATGAAAACCAAACTATATGGGATGTTGTTCTGCACAGATCAGAGTTGTGGGTCAGCATCTGTCTCTTATACACATCTAGATGTGTATAAGAGACAGGTTCTGCACAGATCAGAGTTGTGGGTCAGCATTTTCCTCCTTTTTTCTGTAGCGTTCTGGTCTCTCCATAGCCTTCCAAAAATTAATACAGCCTTGGGTCTAGAATTGGTGGTTTAGATTCATGCTTACTGAGCCCAAGCCAAGATGCCTGCTGGATCCACAGGTAGACACTCTTAAGTATGGGTGGCTTGGCATTTACAGCTGGTACTTCAAGGAAAATTCTCAATTTCCTTCTGAAAAGCTGCCTCATTCCTACTGAGCCTTAGACTTTTCTTCGGACTCAGATCAGTGGAGTTTTCCAGCTCCTTGGCTTTACTTTCTTCTGAGCTGGTCCCACTCCTCAGGTTGGTTCTTATATCTTTGGTACCAGTTGTGCCCCATTGCTGTGTTACTATACTAAAAGGAACTTGCGCGAGTAATTAACGGAAGTGGCAGAGTAAGCACAGTAACAGCGTTGCCCTTCTCTGCACTGCTGATTCTTGCCCCGTAGACAGAATCTGGCAGTGCCCAGAAGCACCGCATTTGGGAGAAGAAACCCTGGCAATGGCACATTTTTGAGCCAAACATTTCTGCAAGCTAATTTGAAACGGTTCCAAGAACATCGGAGATGTTAATTTTTCAGTGAGATTGCTGGCTCAGTTGAGTGCTGCTGGATCTTTTAATGTATGGCTCGTTGAACGTCGCAAAATGTCCGGAATGGTTGTATATAGGCTTATAGCTAGAGTTGAAATGGGTACCTACCAAAATGGCCAATCGCGCAAGTTCAACCGAACAAAACGGGCAGCGAACGGTGCCCACCTGTGTCTTGATTTGGTTACTCTATCTTGTTTTTTGTTCAGTCCATTCATTTTGCTCCATTCCTTCCGTTTGATGTTTTGGTTTCTGTTTCTGTTTTGGGCAACTTAACGAGTTCCAAGTTTTGCCTGTAGGGGCCATTTCTGGATTTAGTGCCCTATCTGGGCAGTGGAGGTGGGGTGGGGTGGGGAAAGCAACAGGCATCCATTGCGTAGAGAGACCATGAAAAACCAGAAGTGATGAAAGTGCAAACTTAAATGGAAACAAAAATGAACAAAATAATCCAAATTGGAAACATTTGTTTACTCGAACAGGGTGACGACTGTTGTTTGGGTTGATGGCAGCCTATGCAAAATTGTAAGGGGGTGGGAAATGATTAATATTTATTCTGCTACTCAGGCCACATTCATACCTGACGCAGCGGCAGCAGCAAAAGAGCCATGAGGCAAAGACGTGGAAGTGGGGAGGGGCCCAATAGTGGAAGTAACACACGGTTCTGCTGCGGCTTTGCTTGCAAATGACGGCACAAAATCCAGCCCTGTCGTCCGCGAGCAAAGCCGCAGTAGAGCCCCGTTTGCACCGGCGCTACTTCTGGTATCGGGCTCCTCCCCGCTGCTGCTTCTTTCCCTCGCGGCTCTTTTGCCACCGCTGCCGCGTTACGTGTGAATGTGGCCCCAGTTTCAGCTCTATTTGTAACTAAGCCGCAAGTAAAACCGAAAATCCCGGATTCATTTTTATTTACAGAAGTGGACGTTTCTGGGCATAGAGTACGACGGCCTTGTTGCTTCCGGCGCACCGTGGATTTGTATTAAGGTGTTTTCCAACAGGCGCCAAGATTTCTGCTTGTGACATTTTGCGAAATGATCAAGCACATGCTATTTTGTTCCCTTAACAGTCTGCAGGCTTGATGGATGTTTTGCAAACATCCCTCGTTGTGCTTCCCAGCAGCGCAGCCTCTCTTAGCTGGAGAAAGGTATGGCTCAGATATGATTGAGAGGTGTGTGCGTTCAAGGCAATCCGTTTCCCAGTGTGGCATGGTGCATTAGAGCAAGGTTTCACTAGAGAGCAGGGGAGGGGGGGAGGGACTGTAGTCCTCCCTAAACTCCCTCTTAACTCACTTGTGACAGGATGCATAAAGCAAACAGGAATGATTAGATGGGGGGCAAATTGCTACTTGACTGGTATAAGAATTGCTACTGTTCTGTTGCAGTTTGTTTTCCACGCTCTCCACCCTTGCTTGTCTTGTCTCCTCTGGGATCATCCGGTTATTTCTCCTGGTTACACCTTTTTTGACGTCTCCTATCTGTCTGTCCCGCACCAAGCCGTCTAGTCGAAAAGCAGAGAGATAATTATTGTAACGAGGGCTGAGTGTGGGATGATCGGTAGTTTGAGCTTATTCCTTGTGGAAGGGACACCTTCAGCTCGGTTAACGAAATCCGAGGTTTGGAGGACCTTTCTTGCAAACATGAATGAGCTGAGAAACTGCCTGGGGGATTCTCTCCGAAAAAGGCGAGAATCTTGAGACAGTTCTCTTTCGCAAAAACGGGAATTCCTCTTGAAATTCTAGTTCCCAATACTGTCTCGGTTGAGTTGAGAACCTCTCAGCATTCAATAATGTCTCGATGAATATTTTGTTTCTAAGTTGACCAATAATTGCTTACTGGGATCCCATTTACTGCTTTGTGGTCAATTTCAAATCCTGAGAGGTAATTCTGACACATTACCGCATTTCTTGTGTCTTCTTGGCACTCCATTTCCCCTTGTAATTGTTGCTCATTGACTGGTACACAGATTCCTTTACAAATCTGCAGTCCAGTTACAGGTTGGTGAAAGCAAAGGGAGCAACATACAGCAACAATTCTGATTGGAGGCACGGGAGTGGAGGCCCTGTTTTTGTTAGTTTTGTTTTTAAATGGTTTGGACAGGTGGGAGGGAGGTTAAGGGGTGGTTTGTTTGCACAGTGATTGGCTCAGAAATGTGGAAACAACGAGCAGAAACCCAGAAGTAAAACGGTACCCTCGGCAATGAAGTAAGCAGTAAATGAGTGGTGTGCAGTCCGTGATAAAGAGAAATTTGGTAAATCAATCAGGATGGTATCTCAAGGTATTGTGAGAATCAAGAAATCATATCTGTGTCGGGTAATCAATCTTGGTTCCTGAGATGGTGAAATTACTCACAAGTTAGAATTTTGTTGCTCGTTCCGCCCTGCTGCCAACCCACCAGTTGGGCACCACTGATCTAAAGAACCGTTCCTTGGTTCATTTCACCTTTCGTGTCCACCATCCCATCCCCCAAGAGGAATGGAAATCCCTCAACCCCCTTTTTATGGGAGCTTCCAGCATCTTGAAATCCCCTTCAAGACTCGATGTTTTGAACTCTCAACCTACGTGGCTCTGAGGTTAATATTTGTGATGTTGGGTAATTGCTTTCATCATTGTAAGTAGCGACGACGTTAGCTAAGATGCGGAATTCTGCACAGGAGCTGCCAAGAAATGAAGGCAGTAATTTGGACAGAAGTGATGTTACGGGAAGTGAAAGGTAATGTGGTCAGTTTCCTGTGTAAGACAAAGTCTATGAAAGGAGGAGAGTGGAGGGAAGTGGGTCTCAAGAGTGAGAGGAGAATTTATGAGTAACCTTCTTGCGCAAGAGCTAATGGCCAGCAATGTCCTTTGTTCATGTTGTGGATGCTTGAGTTCTGTTCTAAACTAGAAAGGATGACTTGTCTAAGGGTTCATTCATGCAACTGGCTGAGAGCAGGGGAGGAACAATAGACCATGTCCCTTACTGATGTCCCTCGCTGTCAAAGGGTCATGCAGATGAAC
This sequence comes from Sphenodon punctatus, assembly GCA_003113815.1. Classification (NCBI taxonomy): domain Eukaryota; kingdom Metazoa; phylum Chordata; class Lepidosauria; order Sphenodontia; family Sphenodontidae; genus Sphenodon; species Sphenodon punctatus. The sequence goes on along the minus strand of QEPC01012679.1, from coordinate 5,733,441 downwards.
CCTAAATGAGCCCTCAAACTTGATCCTTCTGGGTAAGAGCTGGCAGTACACTCAGGCCTTCAAAAGCCCCCCTCGCCCCCATTCCTGGGCAGAGACCTGATTTCCGGCAGTTACCTCATCCAAAATGGCAGCCACCTCATTATGTAATGACATGGCGGCCATCTTGTGCAATGCAGCTGAGGAAGGACAGGGCTGAGGCAAGGAGATCTACTAGCCTTCACCCTCAAAAGTTGTGTGGGAGTAAGATTACCACCTCCCTCTGGGTTGTCCCTTTCTGATGTAACCCCACCCTGTATGGAGTGTTGTGATGCCACAATGCTTTGCAGGGGGTGGTCACGTTGGAGAGGAAGGTGGGACAAAAGGGCCGCCACATCCCTTTTATGCCATAACCAGCCCCTTACGGAGCGCCATGACACTCCATACGGGTGGGCCCGTGGCGTCTGAACGGGGACAGGAGAGTCCTTATGTCCCGCCCCTTTTTTAATGGGCTTGCTTCCAGAAGCTCCAATTTCTCCAGGTTACTCGAGGGGGCACCCCTGGATGAACTAGAGAGATCGGAGCTTCCTGTGGCGCCTGTAGACTCTGCTTCAAAACCCAGAGTCTTCAATCACAACCTGGAAAGCTGGCAGCCCTATGTGGAGAAGGATGGGCCCATCCTGAAAGCTGGGAGAGAGGGGATACGTTCGCTCCTCTTTTATGTCCAGGCTGTCGGCTAGCTGTGTTCAGAGCTGGCCTAGAAGAGGTGGGGGCCAATGGGGTATATTCTGATGCCTGGGTCCTATCCTATTATGTTGAGTGCCTGGCTGGTGGGGCTTTCCCACATGCTCAGGGTCTAACAGATTGTTATATTTGGGGGTCAGGGAGGAATTTTCTCTTGAGGCCGATTGGCAGTCGGCTCTGAGGTTTAGCTGTTTTTTGCCTTCCTCTGCAGCGTGGGTGTGGCTCGCCTGTTTGAGACACCGGGACGTTTTGTTTTTATAAGCTCGTTTCCGATTGTTTCCGGCGTCGGGATGCGCTGGCGGATCTTGAAGTGATGCGCAGTTAAATAAAGTGCATCTTGTTACTTTCGCCACATGCTGGGGCAGAGGGATGCTTTGTCGTAGGGCTCTGTCATGCCCATAATGTCTGCCCCACTATGGAATAACATCCATTCTGCTAAGTCAGGCCTCTCCATGTTACAGAGGAGGGAATCCGGGTTTCCCGAGGTTCCGAGATGCCATGATTATTCCCCTCTCTCCGTATCCTGTTCTCTGCTGCATGGCGTGGGTGTCTGGCCTGGCCAATTGCATCTAAAGAGATTAGAGCTGGAAAGGGAACTTAATTTAGTACCCGCGGGGAATGCTTGCATTTTAAAGTACTGCATCGAGTACTTTGTGGGAGCCAGGTACCCAAAAAAGCAGTAACTTCAGTTACCGATTTTTCAGATTACTGGTCGATATACCAGGATGGAAAACTGAAAAAATCAGGATGGAAATAACAAAAACCAGCTACCTGAATCGAGTTGCAATGGGGCACTGATTGGTACCCAATGTGGTTGGGGCGACCCAGGTACTGGAAATTTAGTGGGTTTACCCGGTTTTTGCAGGTACTTGGCCATCGCAGCTCTATAAGAGATGTTTCCCCGCCGTCACTGGGGGTTATAATAAATCCCATCGCTGCCTTGCATGTGTTCTACAAAATCTCAGGTGCTGCGCATGAATGCGGAGTACGGTGCCGCTGTCCTTTTAGCGAGTTAGGTTCCCTGAGATCACTGCGCCCATGACACTTTCCAGGAAGTGCCTCGTGGGCTGGCCATTAGCTCCTGATGCATCTTTTATGGCCTTTTCATCATGGCCTCCAGAGTGGAGCTGCCTCCTCCCATCAATCCCCTTTGGGCTCTTGAGTGTCTCTTTCCCTTCCATGGTGCCTCGAAGGTCAGGGCAGGGATCGATTGTGCGCTTTGCTAATGTAATCCAAACACACAGAGACTTGGGCTCGTCCCACATAATTCCAGCCACATCTTGGCATCTTTTGATTTCCTTTCCTCCGAGCAATGCCAGGACAGCTGTTAAGGAGCTGTGGGCATGCCCACCATCTAGCTGAAATCAAAACCTCGTTCTTGGTTTCCTCTAACGCCTCCGCATCCCTTAGGTGTCACTCTTGGGAACCACAGAGCTTCTTTTGGCGGTGCCAATTGACTTGAAATTGGGGAGGCAGAATGGGCAGTGTTATCTTGCCCATCACCAAGCTCTGAAGATGTCGGGTACCCGATAGGTCCCAATTGACAATCCATTCCCTGTTGTTCACCACCAGCTCCTGACAGTAAAAAGCTACATCCCCCAAACCTACTTAGCTAATAGTGTTAATGGACCTACTCTTCAAGAACCTATCCAGTCCTTTTTAAAATCCAGCTATACTTCTGGCTTTGTTGGCCAAAGTAGAGGTCAACTGATGTTTTCAACCTTTTAGCTGCGGCCACTAGACCATCAAGACACCTCTCCTGTGTCTTCCCCCACCTCCCCTTGAATTCACTAGAACACTTTCCTTTCAGTGTATGTCATGATGTCATCTCTGTATGATTCTGCTGGGTTGATTGGCTCAACTCTTCCCTTGGTTTTTCCAGCTAGCTAGGGTTTGGTTACTGGCTCCATTGACTTCAGCCTAATTGCTCCATGTCCCCTCTGCTCTTCCATGTTTTTCTTGTCCACCTCTTTGTTCTCCATTCTGAGATCTTGGTCTACAAAACACGTCTTGATTGCATCCCTTTAAAAACATAAGAAGTGACAAACTGAATCAGACAAACGGTCCATTGAGTCTACCGTCGTATCTCGGACAGTGGCCAATCTTGGTCCCTTGGGAGACGTATCCAACGTGTTATCCCTTTACCCATCTTCTGCCCATATCTTCTCTTCCAAGATCCCAACATGTCTCTTACAGCCATGGTGTACTCTAGTTTTCTCGTTTGTTCCAGCTCCGAGAGGCAACGATGATCTATTTCCCTGTGGTTTTCTTTCCAGTACAATCTTCCATGATTGCCCATTGTACAAGATGAGAGTCTTTCCCTCAAGTTTCTAAACCCTTCTGATGAGTGCTTTCTTGTCTCTGCTTTTCCAGTCTCTTATCTGCAATGCCATTTTGTAAACAAAATGTTCTTTGGCTTTGCAATCCTTCCCCCTCCCCTCTTGGTATTCTCTCAAAGCGGAGGGAAATTGGCACCCAGCCAAAGCCTTCAAAGGTTCCAGAAACGAGATTAGTGGGACGTAATTGGTCATTTCTGTCTTTTTCCTCGTCAGTAGCACTCCAGCAGCACCCGAGAGGGCTTCACAATTCGGTAGTCACCTATTTGGGTTACACGAGTTTAAAGCATTTCAATTTTCTGTCGAGGTTTGCATAATAGCTTCAGTCCCGTCAGGTTCTCTTTCATTTTCATTCATCTCCTCACCTCTGGGATTCCTCGCTTGCTGGTCAGTGAGTTGAGTTATGCTTTAATCATGCCTACGGAAGGCACGTACTCGGATCAAAGATTTGCGTCGGAAATAATGCGCTGTAACAGCTTGATAGCTGTGTGCATGGAAAGTCTTGGAAACGCTCCACGGGTACGGACCTGTCCTTAGCGATTGTTCAGCGTCGGGCACATTGCTGGCGCTATATAAATAATTAATAATAATTAGTGCTGAAAGTTAGTATTCAAAATTACTCGTTGTTTTTTTTTACCGAATATCTTGGTATTCAACCCGGTTTCACTGAGGAATCTGCCTGGTACTCTGTACTCAGGACTTGGAAAACCCTCAAATCAGCAACATACAGGGCGTTTCCTGCCCGTATATAAGGGTACTCGGTACTCTGAAAATACTTGGTACTCGGTTTTATTTTCCAGAGAATTTTACCGAGTACCGAGGCCGAACACTTGGAGCCAGTTCTTGGAAATACTCGCGAATAAATTTTTTACTATTCGATGCATGGCTAATAATAATAAGTTGAGCCGGATGCTGAACTTCTATTGGCCACAAAGCTGATCTGGGAATCCAGGTCCAACAGGAACAGAAACAAAATTCACTCTCAATGATCATTTTTTTGTCTTAACGTGGTTGTGTGGCAGCTGCCATCTTGATTGTAAGGCCTGGGTGGGGAACCTTCCCCCCACTCTCGGGGCTGGATCCCCCACCCCTGTTAGAGCTCTGTGGGTCAGTGTGCAGGGGGAGGGGAAGGTGGCTCCTTAAGTAGGCATCATGACCCCCTATATAAGGGGGTGTAAGGCACAGATGTCTGCCTATGTAGGGGGTCTTGTTGCCTATGTAGGGTGTGTGGCTGCCAATGGGGCATGGGTGATGGGCCTCACTAAATGGGTGTGGGGGAAACTCCAGGGATCATTTGGAGACCACCCGTGGGTCATAAAAATGACCGTGGGCAGGAAGTTTCCCACCCTTGGTGTAAGGCATCTTGGATGCAGGGCATGGTAGGATTCAACTCTCAGGCTTGGAAGTAGCGCACAGCGTATGGGAATCAAGCAAGGACTTGGGACAGAATAGAGAGTGGAGTACAGAGCAGAGCCACGACGGGTCGTTGAGACAAGAGAAGAGTAGGAGACGGGAATGAAACAGGCTGGTCAGAGCAGGCTGGAGACCAAAGGCTCAGGTGGGGCCAGGAACAAAAAAGAGACCAATGTTCTACCCTTGTGTGCTGCCTGGCAGCCAATCAGGAAGCTTGGAGGCGTGGCCAGGCTGGAGGGGTGTGGCTTGGCTAATACGGGGAAGCCCCCATAGGGGAATGGTAGGGCAGAGCAGAATGGGGGTGGCGCAGTCCCAGCCACACTGTCCCAGGGTTGGGATAAAACACCGATAAACACAAATGTCCTTTCTGGCCTCTGTGTTCGAAACACAATGACTACCCTGTAACTCTTGAGCATGGCTAAGTGCACTTTGTGCTTCTCAATTTCCACTTCTAACCTGATATTTTAACCTTGTGAGGGCACACACACAGGGCTGCACCCTGTTACACGTGCAGAGGTTACAGCCAGAGGCTCTCTCTTCCCCCCCCCCCCCCCCCCCCC
>QEPC01012679.1:5565026-5728398 GCA_003113815.1 Sphenodon punctatus | reverse complement strand
CAACCAACTGTAGCAGGTCCCAAAATTTTCAGACACAAAACACAACAATCGGCACTAAAACCAGAATAGAAATCAGCAATACAAAATTCCCGCCCTTGCATATTATTACTAGGAACCCAAGTAGCATGTATTTGAGTCCCGGTCCTGACACTTGGAGACTGGACTCAAGGACCTACACAACTGATGATGTGAATGAGCCTCCATGGCTTGAGCTAAAATGAAATAAATAAATGTCTCCATAGCTGGGCTCGGCTATGCTAGAGATTGGATGTAGAGACGGAGATGTTTAATCCTAACCGTGTGCGGGTTCTCTTTGGTTAGCCGTGATTGTTGCTTTCCCGTCGCATTTGAGCCATGGTTGAACAAACCTCTTTATGGGTCGTAGGGCTGAAACAAGAAGCAATTTTTCTTGCGAAAATATTGCAAGAACGGTCACCGAGCTCTCAGTACGATCTCGCTAACAGACTGAAATCTCGGTTGAGATTTCTTTTTCTCAAAATACCATTTGCCATGATTTACTGTTTACTGTGATTTGCTAGGACTGAACGTTGGTTCACTTTTCCTCCCCTGGACTCGTTGAGAATGCCGTTTCTCAGTTTGTTCTGGGAACCGAGAACCGGCGGCGTCTCCGCTTAATTCTCAATGAGAACTGGAGGGGGGAAATCACACACATGTGCAAAATGGCCGCTGGGCTGTTCTGAGCATGTGCAAAATGGCCTCCACGCATGTACAGACTGGCTTATCTTTTCTGCCATTTTGGAAAAGGGCAGCTGGACTGCACATGTTCAAAATGTCGGCTTCACATGCACAGACTGGCTGCCCTTTTCCAAAATGGCAGTGATGCTGTCATTGTTGCCATTTTGGAAAAGGGCTGCGCATATGTAGGAGGGCCCAGTGGCCATTTTGTGCATGCACAGTGATATTTTCTTTTAATTCTTTTTATACTGAGAATTACCGAGAATTTGTACCATGGTGTCAGGATCATTCGGGTTCTTGGATTCTTGTAGGGCTGAAACGAAATTTTGCCCTTCTCAAAAAATCTCAATGAGAATAGGCTTCTCAACAAGATTTTCCCGTCTTGAGTTTCTCATGAGAGTCTTGTGGGAAATTTGTGAGTTTTCTCGTGAGAAACTCGAGATTCTTGTGAGATTCTCAAGAACCCCAGACTAGCCAAAAAATGGTCTCTGTATGAAGAAAAATGGCCACCAGGGGCATCTTGATTCATTTGCTGATCTGGCATGTCTGTTATATCATGCCCTTTACTACTTCCAAAACTACTGTGTTTGAATGCCCGAGCTGCACAGAATGCAAATAGTTTAGACTGCCAGCATTATTTTTAATGTGCAAAGCACAGGATAGAAGTTCTTAAATTTGCGCCTGTACAGATAATTTTGGGGTGTGTTTGAGAATCTCGAGTTTCTCGTGAGACGCTCGCGAGATCTTGCCAGGGCTGCAAGGTTCTCACGAGATTCTCATGAGAATTATTCTCATTCTCTTTTCAGCCCTCGGTATTTCTTGTGAGAAGCTAGAATGCTTTTCGTTTCAGTCCTAGTTGTGACCCATTGAGAAAAATTAGTATGAGAAATGTGGACTCTTCTCTCATTTTCATCCCTGGGAATGTCTTCCTGAGGCAATTAAAGATGTGCAAACACAAGCACGAGTAGAGAGGCTGGGATGGTAGCCTTAATTGAGTTAATCTAATTCGCTATGAGTGCGGCTGAGCTCACCGGACCATTTCACGCCCATGTAGATGTCTCTGTTTCGCAGCTGGGGGAAGTTCTCTGTTGTTCATCATTAACAAATTATGGTTTTCCTTTTGAGTGCATAAATGGCCAAATGAAACCCTGCACTTACGTTTTATTGTCTCCGTGAGATGGAGCTAAAAAGGCTTCTTTGGACAGGGTCTGGATTCCTTTTTGCGCAGGGCGTTCTGCAGTAATGAGATTAGTGTTTCAGTGGCACAAGGCGGGGAACAGATTTCCTCAGTCCTTCCTGGTGTAAACAGGAATGAAAGGTAGCAAATTTACATCCCTGAGAGCTGATTGCGCTCCACTGAACCAGGGGNTGCCCAATTTCCGGTATCTGAATCAACTCAAAAATGTCAGGTATGAATCAGTACCCGATTTTGACCTGATTCAGATACCCGGGGTCCCAGGATATCGACTTCTTATCCTGAAATATCAACATCCAGTCCCAATAGTTCCATTTTCTGCATTGAATCTTCAATCGGTTACTGGAAAATTGGTAAGTTACCAATTTCCCCCCAGGTATTTAGGTTTCCCAATCCGCGACAAGGTAGCCCATCAAATACCTGAAATGGTATTCAAAAATGCGGGTATTCCCCATGGCTACCAAGCTAGGTACCTGTTTCAATTTTAGGACAGCGTGAGGGTGGTGCAAGGACGTAGCTGTAAGTTGCTGAGAGGAAGGGAGCACAGATAAAGTATGCCTAGCCTACAAGGAGAAGGGATGGCTCCATGGTATAGATCCATCATCTGGACATGCCTTTTCCTGAGCTGACCCCCACTCCAACTTCTAAGCCATCCTTGGAGCTTGTATTAAGTTGCCCCTGGGAGGGAAAAGGTTCTCCACCACCTGATATTATAGACCAAAAGTTAGCCATCATCTTGGTGACTCTTGGTCTTCCCTTACTGTCATTTGTTAAAGGAAAGCAGCAGCGGGGAATGAACCTCAATCAAGTAGTTGGCAAGAGAGCAATCTGCTGTGGAGTTTGATTTCTATGGTACCTAGACATTCATCATGGAAAAGCTGTTGTAAATTTCAGTAATGGATCCTCTGCACTTCTGAAAAATGTCCCATTTCTTAATGGCTTTTTTAGTTATTGAAGCTAATGCAATGAGAGTTATAAGCTGCCATCAGGTCCCTTGAGCTGTCAAACACCAGATATTTCCCCAAAATGTTTTCCACTCAAGAGATCAGCAAAAGGAAAACAAAAAAACCTAAGGGCCATTAGCAACCGTTACATCCATGGCAACGCAGTGAAGGCCAGACAATGTCCCCAAAGCTCTGATTGGCTAGGGTGGGGCAGACAAGAGCCCCTGGCTTTTGACTGGCCAGAGGATTAGAAAGATGTTCCAACACTATTTCAATCTCTTCTCCCATTGGAGGGGAGGGGTACCATTTATATGGAAAGTGCTCTGAGTGCCATGGCAGGGGGGCGGTATATAAAAATAAAGATGATTATCATTATTTGAAGAGCGCCTAGGTCTAGACCCTTGAGGTCCCTTCCGACCTTGTGATTGACTTGATGCAGGCCACTCTGAAAGCTAGTACAGTCTCTGAATACAGGGCTGGGTCTACTTAAGGGTTGTGGTTAGGAAAGGGGAAGGGAGTGTAGACTCCAGGTCCTGGATCTATGTCCTTGAGTGCATGCCCTCATCTCCACTCCCTTTTCCTGAGCACTCTTTTTCAATAGTTATGGATAGAAAGATGGATTTACGGGTCAGGCCCAGAAATTGGAAAAGGCCCAAATAAAAAAGAGCTAAGGGATGGGTTTTGGCCCAGGGTTGAAGGTTCCCCACCACTGGTCGACACCAACTTGCATGGACTCCGGGGAAAATCAGAAGACTGGGAATGTAGAGGAAAGAACTGTCTTTTCTGGAAGGGCACCGGAGCTGTGTGCAGAGAGGGCATTTTGGAAATGGTCGAGGGCATCTGATAAACCCATAATGAAGCACCAAGATGATGAACTCAGGGTGAATTCCATTCTGTAGGAGGGGCATTGTGAGGAGACAGGTTGGTTGAGGAATGTACTGTTGGGAGCCGAGAGTAAATTGCAGAGGATAGATTCCTCCATTATGTCCTGTTGGGCTCTTCTCTGAAGCAACTGGAGGTGGCCAGTGTTGGAGACAGGTGCTGGGCTTGATAACCCATTGGCCTGACCCAGTAGGGCATTTCTTATGTTATATTCCTATATCCTTGGTAGCCCTTCTTGCTTCTTAACCAGCCCTGTAGCTGTCAGTGAAAGCAGCTATGTTTGACTGTATGATCCTCTTCATTAATGATCCAACTCCTTAATGAAAATAAAGATACTTTCTCTCTGTTCCCAACTGTCCTTTGCTTGACGGCCCTAGGGGCTCTTCTGCCCAGGTTTTTACACAGTTTGGCATGTTGACTAATTAATTGTAGAGTTCCATTCAAGAGGGCCTGGCCCTTTGTGTAGTTTGCGTTTGTGGAATCATGTGCTGCATGAGGGTTTCCAAGCAAGAAAGAGAGATGCGTTTATGCATGAACTTAATCCTAAATGACTTGCTTTGATTAAATAGAGCAGAATTGGTGGCGGAACCCAGTAGAAGGCTGAAGGTGCTACCGTGAAAACGATTGTCTCTCTAAGTCTTCCTGACCTCCTGCGAATAGCACAGCAGGTTGCAAGTTATTTATGGACTGAGATGCTTGAGTGCTGGAATATTATCCCAGATCTGTCAGCGGGGAGGGACTGAGCCCTTAGTACTGCTGGATGCCAGCATTATTGTTCTCCGCGACCGATGCCTTACTAAGGTTCAGGAGGATGTGGCTGCTGGACAGCTCCCTGCTGAACTAGAGCTATTTTGAATTTCCGGCACCTGAATCAAACAAACCTTTGAGTACTTTTTGTTACCTGAAGCGGTTTTCAATTGGGTACGTGAAATGCCGACAACTGTATACTGAAATGCCAATTTTTGTCCCTGTTTTGGGGAATTGTTTGAGTATTATGTTGTGATTTGTTTTGGGGGGTTGTTTTGTTTTTTGGCTTCTCACAGTATTTGGGTACCAATTCAGACACCTGAAATGGTGCTGGAAAATATGAGAATTACCCACAGGTACCAAATCAGCTCCCTGTTTCAGTTCTAACTAGAGCAGATATGAATAGGCCAAGCAGGAGCATAGCTACCCTGGGTGGGTGGGTGGGGGAGGGACTTAGTCTTTGAACTCTGAGGCACGGGGTGGGAACCTTTGCAAGTGGCCTGACACTGCTAGGATATTTTCAGAGTGGGTGGAGGCAGAGGGGGTGGCCTAGGTCCTCCCCCCCCCCCCCCCCTTGAACATTTTCTCAGAGTGCTTAGGTCGTTTGCACAGTTCCTTCCCTACAGTCCGGGCCTGGTTTCAGCGGAGTCCTTTCAATCCATGGTAGCTAGTAGCTACACTCCTCCATGTCTGTTTCTAACCGTCCCATCACAACTGGACAGGGTGATCTTGCTTGCCAAGGGAGGAGAAGATAAAATAGCATTTTCCACTCTTGACTGTGAGTGAGAATGAAGGAAGATGAAACCGCTTAGAACTAGGCCTGAAATACCGACCTTTCAGGAGTGCTTTTGGCCATGGTACTGTATCTTCTGCTTCTGGTCCCATCAGTATCTGGACCCACGGTTTTCCGTAATTGTTTTGGTAATTTCTGATCATTTCCAGTAACTTCTGGTGTTACCGATAATACCAGAAATGACCGAAATGGAAGAAAATGTCAAAAATGCCAGTAGATTTCCTCCTCGCACGAATTAAAACCAAAGAGCTGTTTCCATCAGAAACAGCACTCAGAGATTTTTTTTATTTCAGCTTTACCTAGAACGAGGCAAATTTGCCTCTCTGGCCCAGCTGGGAGACGTTGACGTATGTCAACTAACCTCCCACTGTCTGGGGTGTTTTTTCTTCCTTTGTGAGGAGAGAATGGCCTCTCTCTCTCTCTCTCTCTCTTTCTATCCTGATGAGGAAGTAATTTATGAGGGGAATTATTTCTTATTTTTTTCTGTGGGCTGATCCATTGTGTTTGGAGCCCCCGTGCTGCAGTATTCAATCTGGCATGGATTCTAAGGAGCCGTCGGAGGTGCGTGGCTTCTGAGAGTTCATGTGAGAGGGAGAATATAAATCCACGAGAAATAGGCCAATCTCTGAAGTGTGGTAAATTCAGTGGGTGTCAGTCATTGTGTTTGGATCAGGGCCCCAGATAGAAAACCTTGAGAGTGAGGCGCTTTTTGGAAAGCAAGAGACAGATGGGGAAATGGATGTCGCAGCTTGGATGTAATCTCAGAGAGAGAGAATGGGGGATGGGGGAACTGCTCCTCCTCCAACGTCCAGGTTTAGGGGATACCAACAGAGTTGGAGTTGGATTGATCACCTCATCTCCTACCCTCATGATGGAGGGGTGGCTCAGGGTGGGTAACAAACTTATAAAATATATCTACATGCAAAAATCCTCATTAAAAATATCAGCTGTGGATATTTTGCTTGCATGACCCCATTTTGAGACCAATGTCGGGTCAGCACCTTGGGCTCCTTGGGCCTGTCCTCAAGCCAAAGCTCAGTCCCCAGCCGTTCCAACCCTGGCCTCCTGCCTCTTCAGAGAGGAGTCGGACTGCTTGGCATTGCCGGGAGACCCATAACCACCTCTCTGCCGTCTGTCGTTTCCCTGTGGCTCCCACTCCCCAACCATTTATACCCTGGAGGGAATTCTAATCGGCACCCAGGCGCCGTCTGGCCATGCCAGACAGTCTAACCCCTTCTGTGCTGAGAGCCACCACCGGGGATGCTTGTGCTACTGAGCCAGCGAGAGTTCATGTTGTCTAGTGGTTAAGGTGTTGAACTTGGACCTCAGGGAGCAGAGTTCAAATCCTGACTTACCCAGTGAACTCACTTGGGTGGCCTTGGCCAAGTTACTGTGGATATTTTTAGATGGACCTGCCTCCTCGCCGGGTCCGTGTGTGCTAGTTGGACCGCCAGCGTGCCTCCGGTGAGTGGGGTGTACGTGTGTGTTCACATGGTGGGGGATGGGTGTGCACACACACCGCCTATTCATGCTTCCACAGGGAGCGACCAGGAAAAACCCAGGTTGCTTCATGCAGGAGCATGGGTGGGTCGCGGGAGTGTGTGGGTCGCGGGAGTGTGCCTCTGCCCACGCCACCTTCAGATGGGCGCCCGGGTCCGTGGGAGCTGGGTGCGTCCCATCTGAAAACAGCCAATCTCTCGGCCGCCGTTCCCTCATCAATAATGGGAAGGCTCATGGCGGAGTGGTTGTAAGAGCGAATGAGATTAAGGGCTGCAAAGTACGTGAACACTGAAAGTGCTGTATAAATGATAATGTTTATAATATATAAATATTATTATTAGCAAGCATTTATATAGCGCCAACAATGTACCTGGCGCTTTACAAAGTAATTGAATAGACACGGTTCCTGCCCTAGGGTTTATAATCTGAGAGAGAGGGGTCGGGGGGAGACGAAGGAAGGGGAACAGAGGGAGAGACAAGGAGTGTAACATTCACGAAGATGCAAGGTCCCAGGTGCACGCATTTGGCTTGGTTACATCGAGAATGATGGCTGGCTGGTCTATGTGGTGAGGATATGAGTACACAGAGCTCAGGTAACAGATTGTACTGGATGGAGGGGATCAGCAGGAGTTAAGTGAGGGGAGTGAGGAGACGGGGAGGGCAGAGTCGAAGAGGGGAGTCTTGAGGAGGGATTTGAAGGTACAAAGGGAGGGGGCGAGGCGGATGTGGGCAGGGAGGGTGTTCCAGGCATGGGGGGCAGCTAGGGAGAAGGGGCAAAGGCGGTTAGGGGAGCAGGGCAGGCGTGGGAGGGCGAGAGGGGACAGAGGAGGAGCGGAGTTCATGGACTGGAGTACAGAGGGAAATTAGCGCAGAGAGGTTAGGGGGAGCAAGGTTGTGAAGAGCTTTATAGGTGAAGACTAGGAGCTTGTTAAGGAAGGGGGAGCCAGTGTAGAGAAGAGAGAAGGGGCTGCACGTGGTCAAAGCGATAGGCGAGGTGGATGATCCTGGCAGCAGAGTTTTGGGCAGAGATAAGGGGAGAAAGGGGAGAGCGGGGGAGGCCACTGAGAAGGAGGTCACAGTATTATATTATAATAAGGATGATAAAGAGATTCCCTTCCTTTCTAAACAAAAATGACTAGAGTTTGCCCACAGCTTAGTTCGGGGATCGCAAACCTCAGGCCCAGGGGCCAAATGTGACCTGCGGCTTTGTTTTATATGGCTCCTTTCCAACCCCTGGCTCCAGTTTCTGTCTCAGAGCACTGAAAGACTGAGCTCCTCGGGGGAAGGGAGCAGAGATGAGGGCTGGCACACAAGGAAACGGGGGTGGATTGATGGCCCAAATCCATTATCTGGGCTCTCCTTTTCTTTAGTGCAACATACACCCCCACCCCCAACTTCTCTACGTCCCTTGGAGCATGGACTGATTTTCACAGCGGCCTCACGAAGGAAAGGTCTCCATGCTCTGGGCTCAGTTCTATATTTTGTCCGAAGTGGCACCATACTCCTCCTTGGCATCAGAAGGAAGAGTGAAGCCAGGGTAACCTAGTGGATAAGATGCACTTGGACCTGGGAGAGCAGGACCAAGACTGTCAAGACTAGAAATAATGAGCTCAAATTACAAGGAAGCAGATTTCGGCTAAACATTAGGAAGAACTTCCTAACAGTAAGAGTTGTTCGACAGTGGAACAGACTGCTTAGTAGGGATGGGACTATCAGGATCAGATTAATCCGATAATATCAATAATATCCGTATCGGCATATCAGTTTCTTAACATTGCCGATTTTTTTGATCTTTAACATTGCGGCCATTTAAAAAAATGGCCACGATGTTAAAGATCTGAAAAATTGGCAATGTTAAAAAAACCGATATGCCAATATCGATAAATCCAATATCAGAATAATCCGATACCGCTAAAACCGTTAACCGATAATTTGCCGATAGTCCCATCCCTACTGCTTAGGGCAGTGGGAGGCTCTCCTTTGCTGGCGGTTTCCTAACAGAGGCTGAACCGTCATCTGTCAAGAGCTTATTAGGTAGCCTTGGGTAAGCCACTGTGTCTCGTCCTCAGTTCCTCATCTGTAAAATGGGGATCATAATGACCTACTTCCTGGGGTTGTTGTGAGGGTGAACTAGAGAGGGATTGCCAATCACTTTCAACACTGCAGGGGGCTATAGAAATGCGAAGAAGAAATAATAACAATGAGTTTTTGTAATGAGATGCCGGCGCAGCGCTGGATCTGAGTTTATCACCCTCTCAATCCTTCGTGGTGTTTCGGAACCGGGCCGTGATTGGTAGCTGCTGCGTCTGATGAAGCATTGGCCCAATTACTTGCCCATAAATAAAGTGACGAGACGGGCATTCCTGGCTCCTTCGCATGCTGTACTCGCGAGGAATGCTTGAGTTATCTTCTGTCCCTTATTCAGGGTTGTTCATGTGCGCTGACGCCCGACTTGGCCTCCATTCTCTCCTTTGTAAACAAATAAAACTCCTTGGAGCTGTCAGTTTTTCTCACTCAGCAGCACTATTCTCCCCCCCCTCCCCCCCAAAGTTGGCCTGCTTCCTGTTCCTAGTGCCGACTATTTATATTCTTGATAGCCTTCTGAATATCCGAATAATATGGAATCGTGGAGCTAAGCGGGCCCGTGGGGGTCAATGAGTCCACCCCCCTGCTGTGGGGGAGTGAACCCCTCAGCCACTACCTGGTGCAGGAGTTGACAGACCCAAATCACCCAGCCCCTTTAAAATCTCCCATCAAGGAGACTCTGACAGCTTCTCTGGGCAGCCCACTCCATTGCCTGACGGCCCTTCCTCAAGGTTTGTTGCCTGAAGTTCAGGTTGCTCTGCCCCCACCCCTATAGCAAGAGAGAAAAATTGATCACCATCTTCTGTAAGGGCAGTCTTTCCAATCTTTGTAGACTCTTATCTTACAAACCTACCCAAATCCTTCAACCTCTCCTCCTACGATTTATTGAAATTGGGATCGGGTGAAATTCTGGATTCTCCCCTAGGCGGCAGGCATAGGCTGGTGCCCAAGCTCTTCCCAGGGCTCTAATCGTGGACTTCCATTACTACACATCTGATCCAGAAAGGGGTGATCTGAAGAGCATGGTCATCAGGTCTGTAGCAGGCGCCGATCCCAGGTGAGCTGTCCATGTGCCATGGAGGGGTGAGGAGTGCTGAATGACTATTTAATTTGAAGGTTAGAGTTAGAGGTTAGTGGTGAGGTGGGAGCAAATGTTCCCATTCTGTGCAGAAATACCTACGTTTTGATGGCGCTTGCAACTGTTCTTTGGTATTTCCTCACTATTAATTGATTCCACCCTCAGTCTCACCCGTTGTGATTGTGGTCCGCGCCTGCCAATTTCCATCAATTTCTGGGTTTTCCCCGGCAATTTCCAGCAATTTTCTGTCATTTTTGGAGGCAGTTTTACGTCAATTTCTGGTCTGTTTCCATCAGTTTTATGTCACTTAGTCAGTATATAAACCATTGTGTTAGCAGTTCAGTTCATTTTGCATTAGGGCAACGTGCTGATGAACTCACGCTACAGAAGAACTACCAGAAGTACCAAACAATTGTGATTCCCCCCTTGGGAATTAGTGAACTAGTGAAAAAGGTTTCCTTGTCGCGTGAGTGAAGGCGCATGACCCGTTTGTGATGGAAACAGCATTCGTTGTGATTGCTTGTTTCAAGCTTTCTAGGGATGACCCTTGACCTGGAAATATTTGTAGGGCTTCACGACCAATCCGGTGATAGGGTCTAATAACCAATCAGGGCAGGGATTACAGGGCCTCTGGGAAGGGCAGAAGATGTAGGGTCACTCCCGTTACTCTTTTCTGGCAGCAGCCTAGGTGGCTATGCCGGGGAGCCCTGGGTTCTAGCCCTCCTGATGCCAAATCCTGCCACAGCAGGACCTGGGAATCCTGTTGCCACAGGATTAAAATCAATGGGAGCTTGGCCCCATCAACATCCAAGAGCCTTGAATCGATCCCTCAAAGAATAAAGCAATGGATGCGTCGTTCAACAGATAATGACGTCCTGTTGCCAGCTCTCTGGGTTTCACCCAAGTTTTGACCCAGAGGCTCCGCTTTTGTCTCTGGTAACCTAGCCCAGAGAAATCAGGGCTTCAAGGGGTGGCGAGGCCCGTTTTAAATTTTGCCTAGGAACCTGCAAAATGTAGACCTGCTGCCGTCATAAGTAACCTAGGCTGGGAGTGTGGGGGGGAGGCAGCTTAGTGTGAGCTTTGTGGGACAACTTCAGATGGGATTTGGGTCCCTGCATCATTCCGACATTCGTGGGGGAGTGAACTCCTGCTCTTGACTGCAGCAGTTTTGATGCTAGATGCACTACATGAAAAGGTGCCCTTTTTCATTTTCATAACTGGTGACTCTTCCCTTGAGGTATCAATTAAATAAAAACCAGACCGGCCTATGAGACCTTGTCAAGGGTGATTTATGAGGGGTTTTGGCCATTGGAAGGTCTAAGTTAGGATTTCTAAGCAGCATCTTGATTAAAACCACTGTGAGGGCAGCCCAGAAAACGTGGAAATGGCCTAGAGCTCTGAATGCTCCCAAGAGCTGGAAGCAAGATTAGCTGGTTGCTGAAGGTGGAGGGAGGAGGGTAGACTTTTTGTAAGATGCTGTATCAGGAGAGAGGAATACTGGGAGAGTTGGGGGAAATGCATGTGAATGGAGCGGCAAGGTTTAGGGATTAGCAATGACCCTTCCATGAGGGATTGGAAGGTGGGTGCTGGGCTTTGGGAAGGGTGTAATAGATTCTTTTGACAGGAGTGAACGTAAAGCAGATGCAAAGTTTCACCCTGGTTCCGATTCCATCCGAACGGGGCATTTTGACAGTTCTGATTTAAAATTGGAACAGGCAACGTTCTGCTCTGGTTTTCGATCAGCACGATTGGAAAAAAAAAAGGTTTCCGTTTCGAGCATGTGCAAAATGACGCGGTTGGAATTCTGACCCCAACCATTTTTAAAATTAGAATTCCAATTGGGATTTCACCTGCCTTTCCGTTTTCATGGGACAGTTTCACAAAACCAGAACAGCTGGTATGAATTGGCCCTAAGTGGAGGGGATGGTTTGGTGTTGGGGGGGAACATTTCCTAACTAGGGCTGTAGTGGAAAGTTGCAGCGGTAGCTATTTCCCCCGGAAACAGCGTTTCTGCAATTAGTGGTTCAGCGTGGCAGAGCCTTTCATTCTGCTAGTTTCATTCTGCTACTTCCGCAGTTCCGCTAACTTCATTCCGCTGCTTCCACAGGCTTCACAAGTAGCGGAAACATGCCATTTTTGCTCATTCCGCCAGCGCCACGAAATAGCGGAACAGCGGTTTTCCGACAGTTTCTGACAATTCCACAATTTTTCCAATAGTTTCCGAATTTGCAGAATACCGGCGGAATTAGCGGAATGTCGGCAGAAAAGCTGCGGTGTGGCGCGAGCAATTCCGAAATGGCGGAATGGAATCGCGGCGTGGTAAAAGCTGCTGCCGCTTCAGCCCTATTCCTAACTGCGAGAGCTGTTCAGAAATGGAATAAGTTGCCTAAGGAGGTTGTAAGCTCTTCGTCACTGGAGGTTTCCACGTAGAGGCTGGGCAGCCATCTCTTGGGAACTATCCTGCATCCGCGTAGGGAGTTGGGACTAGGGCTGCTTTTCGTTGACTGGCGCGCGCTTGCGGGATGACATCACGTGACTTTTCAAATTACCGCGCACGGCTTTTAGAAGAGCCTTCTTGCACATCATCACCGCTCATGCAATCTTTTAATACAGCAGATTAAATACCTCGAAATTGAGGCATTTAATCCACAGATTAAAAGAATGCGTGAGCAGTCAGAACGCACAAGAAGACTCGTCTAAAAGCTGCCCGCGGTAATTTGGAAAGTCATGTGACAGCACGCGCCACTCGTTTAAAAGTGACCCTCAGGGTCCCTTTTAACTGAAAATCTATGTCTCTGTGGTAACGGGAGGAGGATACCTCCCAACCATGCTTTTTCAGGAGAAACTGTCCCTCTTTGGATGTTTAATCCCACTGTCCCCCTTTCAAGGGGTCCAAATTCCTCCTCCTGGAGAGAGAGAGAGAGACAAAAAGAGTGAGATTTGGGGGCTCAGGCACCTGTTTCCTGGTTGCCTCCCTGGAAAAGCCCATGGCCAATGGGGAGAGGATGGGATGAAAAGCAGGACAGCGTCTGACCCTCTTTATACACTTGGAATGAAGAGAGGGGTGTGCAGGGTTAAGTATGTGAGGGGGCGGAGTTCATTCACCGAGGGGTGTGGCTTATTGACTGAGGGGGGTGAGGGTTTGTCTATCTTTGGCTGCTCCAAATGTTGGAAGGCGCAGAGGGGGCGGTAATGCACATGGGTTTTTATACTCCTCTGGGCGGGAGACGGGGGAGTGAGTTGCGGGAGTGGGGACGTGCCCCATGTGGGGACGGTTGCGGGGGTGGGGACTTTCCGCTGCACGGGGACTTTGGAGGGGTTGGGAGTTGAAACGCGTTCTCTGATTTATTGTAAGCCACCCTGAGTCCTGGGGGAAATGGTCAGTATATACATTTAAAAGAATAATACTACTAATAAAAAAATAATTATTAATAATTAATAATAATAATAATAATAATAAATCATGACTTTTTGGAATGGGAATGATAATAAAAGGGATGCAAGAGACTTGGTGAGATACAGGGGAACACCAAGCTCCAGGGTTAGAAATGTACAGTACATGAGCATGGGGTCCCATGGGGACAGTTGAGAATTTTTACTAATCCTTCACTCCTCTTCCTGTCATTCACTCCATTAACCTCCCTGTCGTGTGTGCGTGTGTGCGCGCACACACAGAAGCTTTATTCACGTCTCTCTCCTCCAGTTTGGTCCCCCTCCCCCCAGGCACAGTGCCTTTAAAACTAAAAACAGCTGCATTCCGGATAAACCCAGCAAAAAAGGGCAACTTCCTAAGTGATGTCTCCCCCAGCAGTTGGCTGCAGTATTAAAAATAATTTTTTTAAAAAATAATAATTGTATTTTATATATAGCTGTGACATTGCCGCAAAAACAATGAAGCACCCACCCTGGACCCTGGTACCGCTCACAGGGTTAAGTTCTAGTTGGATGTTACGGTTAAGGAATCCGGAGGCTTAGCCTCCGACTATGCTGTAGGATCTCCAGCTGACCAAGGTACAAGTAGGGCAAATCTCTGCTCTGGAGAACTGCTGGCAACCTCATTCATCTCGTTCGTTGGAGGTTTGTCGTCTCCGTTTGGGCCCTGCTACGGATTGTCTTTTTTCCCCTCTTGACCCCTTTCAAAGGTGGTTTCCCCCTTCCTCCCCACCCCCTAGTCCTCCTGTTCTTTTCCTCTGGCCTTTCCCCCTTATGCTCGCTATGATGTATGTCTCTTGTGCTCTGATGCTTTTGCTCTGTGTCTGTAGGCCCCCTGCGGAAGATTTCAGTATGGACTCGTCGCTGTCGCAGTAAGTTCGCAAACCAACTACATGCTTGGGTTAAGGAACCCCAACCAGTCTCCTCTTTCATTCCCTTTTGATGTTGCTGGGAATTTAAATCGAATGTTGAGACACAGATGACCAGCCGGAATGAATTCCCTACTCTGTGTTGAACCTGTGAAGTTTGAGATGATGATGAAAGCGTAGTTTTTCATGGAGACCGAGTCGTTCAGAGCAGGGGCACAGCTAGACCGGTATGGGCCCTGGTGCAGAAGATGCAATAGGCCCCCCCTTGTTCTCACCCCACGTGAGATGCCCTTGGTTTGGAGGATAGCTTTTATTGGTCAACTTCTGCCTGATCCCGGCATAGCCATGAACTCATTGGGTGGCCTTGGGCAAGTCAATGGGTGTTTTCAGATGGACCTGCTCTGGGGCTGGCCAGCCCTGTGTCCCCCACATGCAGCCCCGCCTGGGCTGGGTTTACACAGACCCGGAGGCTGCCATGGCCCACAATCCACCTGTGCAGTGCCCCGCTCCCCCACACCATAGAGTTGCGGGCAGATCGCCCAACACTCTAGGCTGCTGCCCGCAACTCTATGACGCTGCTTGAGCCAACCACCGACTGTCCCCTATGCAGACAGACTGCAGCTCCGACTTGGGCTGGTGGCCCGCTCTGCCGGTGGTGCTCCGGGATGTTCTGGAAGCTCCGCAAGCGGGGCTGGAGCAGCCTGCTCCACCTGCACCTTTGGCAGCTCACCTTTAGACGGACCGACCATGCAGGGGAGAGGCGGAGCAGAGGCGGGCCTGATGTCTGTTTACACCCACTGTTTTTTGGCCTCAGTTTCCCATCTGTAAAATGGGAATGTATGAACTTCTACCTTTCCCTGTGTTCTGCTCTCCTTTGTCTGTTCTTCCTTGTCTGTCCTTTATTGTAAGCTCCTTGGGGCAAAGACCAGTCTCTAATTACAGAAACTGCTGCTCCAGCTACATTGCTTGCACCATATGAGTAATAAATAATAATTGCTACTTTGATTGATACTGACAATATTATGTGAACTACTTTGGCTCCATCTGTTACTTTTGGAATCAATGCAACAACCTCTTCCCCCCCCCCCCCCCCCCCCCCGGTCCCTTTTTTATGGCATTTCTGTTTAAAGTCTTGAAATAAATATTTGACAACCTGCTAGCATGTTATCCAGGAATCTACAAACGGGGAGGGAAATGGATTATGGGGTGGTTTTCTTTTCTTTGGCTTCTGACCGTTGCAAATTCCTTGTTCAATCAGGTGTCTGTAGCATCAGCAATAGCGGAGAGATGGTCCGTTGTTATTTTAATAGCTGCTTTTAGTTCAATTGAAAAGCTTGATTTATTCCTGATAATTGCTTGGCTAAAAGGCTCTTTTGTCCAGCGCGAGGAAAAGCTTTTAAAACAGCTGACCGTTAACCGTCAGCACGATGCTCTGCCAAAAAGGCCTCTCTCTCTCTCGGTAGATGAACAGGTGAGTTGTGGAGAGAAGGAGGGGATGCCGGTGTACGTGGTACTGACGAGACTCCTTCTGGAATAGCGCCACCAGTTTGAAAGGGATGTTTGAAAAACTAGAGGATGGAGAAAGGGGGACAAAAAAGGAGGATAACAAGATTGATTCAAGAGCCAAGAAATAAATCTTGTAGCGGGAGGAACCTACAAGACTTGTTTCTTGCCTGTTAAATCAATCTGGCAACCTTTTTTTTTCTTTCTTCTTTTTTTTTTCCCCTCCAACTCCTGGATGTTGTCCCTAGATCCCGTTCCTACCCCCAAGCACTGAAAGATTGAGCTCAGGGGAAGGGAGCAGAGAGGAGGGCATGATGCTCACAAGGACGGGGGACAGATCCATGACACAGATCACAATTAAAAACAATTAAAACAATATTATTTCAATAAATAACAAAATAAAGGTACAAGATAAAAATAGATGGCAGTATAAAAACCAGAGTCCATAAGACATAAAAAGACCCTCACCCTAACCCCCCACCCACTACCAGTCTCCCCTGCCAAAAGCCTGGTGAAACAGCCCGGTCTTACAACGGCGTCTGAAGGAGGGGAGATCCGGGGACAAAAAGGCCTCAATTGACAGGGAGTTCGACAGCCGTGGTGTCGCCACCGAGAACGCCCTCTTGAACGTGGCCCCACGCCGCACCCGGGGGAACTCAAGAAGGGCGTCCCTGGCTGACCGCAGTGGTCGATCCAGAACCCAGGGAGTGAGGCGGTCCCGCAGATAGGCTGTTTAGGGATTTATAGCCAACACCTTGAAATGAGCCCAGAAGACTATAGGCAGCCAGTGCAGTGAATAAAGCCCAGGTGTTATATGCTCATGGCGACCCATCCCTATGAGGAGGCCGTCCGTCACGTTCTGCACCGGCTGTGGTCTCCGGACTGTTACCAAGGGTAAGCCCCACGTCGAGGGCGTTACAGTAGTCAAGTCTTGAGGTGATGAAGGCATGGATGATGGTGGCCAGGACGGAGTCCAAAGTATACATCCAAAGTCGCCATACCAGATGTATCTGGCAAAGGCGTTCCTTACCACAGTCGCCACCTGGACATCCCGGTGGAGCTGTGAGTTGAGGAGCATCCCCGCCCAGACTAAGAGCCTGAGGAACCAGGGAGGGGTGTACACCATCAACGATGGAAGATCCCACCAGCATCACCGCCATTTTGTCAGGATTCCGTTTCAGACGACTCGTCCTCATCCAGTCCCCCGCAGCTGCCAGACACCGGGTAAGCGCCGAGACAGCTGAAAATTTATTTTTATTTATTTATAAAAGAGTTGATATCCCGCCCTTCCTGCCAAGGCAGCTCGGAGCAGCTAAGAAGTTTTTAAAAATCATAGTATAAAATATGATATATATATTGCATTTATATTATTATATAAATACATCTGAAACCATACTAGTGCAAAGACTAATCTGCGGGAGGTCAAAAACAAAATATACAAAAACCCAACCACCCTAGTCCTCAACCCTTCTCCCTTCACCCGTTTCCCTCACCAAAAGTCTGGTGGAACAGCCAGGTCTTGCGTTGTCGTCGAAAGGAGGGGAGGTCGGGGGCCACCCGGGCCTCTGCTGGGAGGGAGTTCCACAGCCTAGGTGCGGCCACGGAGAATTTATTTTGTTTTATTTATTTATACAAAATCTTTTATCCCGCACCCTCCTGCACTCCGGCAGCCCGGGGGGGGGGGGGGGGCACACAGCATAAAAGCACAACAATAAAACCATAGAAAATACTACAGTATATAAAAATGGACACCATAAAAATTCAATAGCAGCTAAGGCAAATAACCCCCCACCCTACCCAGGTCTTACAGACGCGGCAGAAGGCCAGCAGACTCGGGGCCCGTTGAGTTTCCTCCAGGAGGGAGTTCCACAGCTGCGGTTCGACCGCTAAGAACGCCCTCTTCATTCTGGCCCTCTGGCTAACATGGGGGAACTCCAAGAAGGCACCCCTGGCAGACTGGAAGGATCGCCTCAGGACCCGAGGAGTGAGGCAGTCTCTCAGATAGGAGGGGCCCAAGCTGTATAGGGCTTTAAAGGTTAAAAACAGCACCTTGAATCGGGCTCGGAACGCTTTAGGCAGCCAGTGCAGAGCTCGGAGCACTGGTGTTGTGTTCCCTATGGCCTGGCCTGGCCAGAAGACAGGCCGCCACATTATGCACCAGTTGTGGCTTCTGAACTGTCACCAGGGGAACCCCATGTAGAGCACGTTGCAGTAATCCAGCTTGGAGCTCAGCTGGACGACACTGGTGTAACGTGCCCACGGTGGCCCGTCCCTGTACGGAGACAGACCGCTGAATTCTGCACTGGCTGCAGCTTCCAAACCGTCACCATGGGCAGCCCCACGTAGCGTGCGTTACAATAGTCCAGTCTTGAGGTGATGAAAGCACAGATGATAGTGGCCAGGTCGGAGTCTGAGACATGCCGCTGAAGCTGCCGCACCAGATGTAACTGACGAAATGTGCTTCTCACAACAGCCCCCACCTGGACATCCTGGTGGAACTGGGACTCTAGGAGCACTCGCGGTCTTTGAACCTGAGGGACCAGCGGAGCGTGAACCTCTGTGAGTGATGGGGGATGCCACTCCCACCACCTTACCCACCAGCATCATCTCCGTCTTGTCGGGATTCTGCCTCAGCCGACTTGCCCTCATCCAGTCCCTGGGGTGTCATCCGCAAACCCTCTCATGTCCTTGCCCAGCAGCCGTATATACACGTGGAACAGGAGAGGGGACAGAATAGAACCTTGCAGAACCCCACACATGCAATCCCGGGGGAACGAAGGACAATCCCCCCAGGACCACATGTTGGGTTCTCCTGGCCAGGAAAACGTGGAAGCTTTCAAGAACGATTCCGCCCACCCCAGCACGCTCCCACAAATGTGTCACCAACATCTCGTGGTCAACGGTATCAAAAGCAGCTGACAGATCTAATACGACCAGAAAAGTCGAACGGCTCTGATCTTACGGCGGAGGTCGTCGACCAAGGTCACAAACTCAGTCGGTGCCGTAACCCAGACGAAAGCCAGACTCTGAGGGATCCAGAAAGCTGGTCCGATCCAGATGTGCTTGGAGCTGCCAAGCCACTACCCAGTCAATAACCTTCCCTAAAAAGGGAAGGTTAGAGACCGGCTGATAGCTGGCAAAGGAGTCAACGTCCAATGATGGCTTTGAGCAATGGGTGCGCTAGGGCCTCCTTGAGCCACCCTGCCTTCCTGCAGGGAGGCATTGACTACCCCACCCAGCAACAGCCCCGATGTCTCCTGGCTGGCCTTGAACAGCCAGGAAGGGCTCTGACAGACCCCAGAGCAGCCGTGGCCTCAGCGGATGACACAGACTGAAACTGATCCCATAAAACAAGACAAGGCGGGGCTTTCGTTACCTCTGGTTCCCCCACTGCGTCAAGTGCCGTGTCGAACCAGTGGTGCACGTGAGCGATTTCATCTGCGAAATAGTCAATGAACTTGTCGCAGCGAGCACCGGAAGATTCCAGCTCCAGGTGGAGACGGGCCGGACTGACCAGCCCCTTCACCACCCGATAAAGCTCAGCTGGACGACACTTCACAGACACTATGATGGTGGCAAAAGAACCCTTCTTTCCTGCCCACATGGCCACAGCGTATACGACTGGCTGGTAGCAACAGGAAGCTAGGTGGAACACCTGATTTCCTTCACTTCCTGTCCCTGCCTCGGCTGACCTGTCTCCTCGTCTCAAGCCTGTTCTGTTCTTCTCCTGCACGGACGCTAGCCTGTTCTGACCCCTCTGCCCCAAACCTTGTGCTCCCATCCTGACTCTCGACCTTGAGTCTGCCCACACCCTGGATGCCCCTTGCCCTCATGCCCTCTAGACGCAGCCTAGTTAGAGAATAGAATCATACAGACTGAAGGCTGTTGTTGTCTGAATATATCCTCTATTGAAATGAGTGTCAATCATTTCTCTGGAGCTTGTATGCCGTTTCCAAGCTCAGAGACTTGTGATAATTGAACTATTTTGTCATTCTCACTGAAGAGGAAATGTATCTCCAGTTGGGCCATGTTGATAAAAAAAAACACACCAAAGATCAGAGTCCTTAAGAGAGTTTTACTTGGAGATGGAACTTCAGCAGTCACTGTGTTCTCTGCAATCGAAACTGTGCATGGAGTTTCCTGTGAGGTTGAATGCGAGGGGACCCTACTAGGATAAAACCAGTACAAGCAGTGTACCTAGTGCTGTACTATCAGTAGAGACAGGTCCCTGCCCTGAGGGGCTTACAATCTAAAGGAAAGGGGAGATGGGGGGCGGGGGCGGGGGGGGGGACATAGGGAGAGAGAAAGTGTACATGCATACGGTAGTTATAGGGAAGAGGAGGGCTCTGAGGGAAGAGACGGCCTGCCATTGGGCACTAAATCGGGTACTGATTAGTACCCAATGTTGGTTGGACTGAGTACCAGAATGTTGATGGGAGTACCCATTTTTGTGAGTATACTTTGGCCACGTTTACACATGACAAAAATGGGTTCTTATAAGTGCTCGAGATAATACCAGGTGCTATAAATGCTGGAGTTTCGTAATGGCCATTTTTAGACACACATTTCTCCTGCATGTTTGCTGTTACATCCTGAACTTCCTGAGTGTCTAAGTCACTCACCCAGATCTTAAACATCTGGCTCTTCGTAAATCTTTGAAAATATGCAGAATTTCAAAGTTCTTGATCTCTGTGGTTTTACACATCTGGATCCTGTAACATCTGAGTGTCTCCCAGAACTTGTGTGTGTAAAATGTTCTCCTGGTAAATGGCTTTGCTCCAGGCAGTTGTGGTCACTTGGTTTCCATGGCAGCCCCTCACATCTACAGCTGCGGCTACTTTAGGCTGCCTCAGGGCAGTGTGTGTGTGTGTGTGTGTGTGTGTGTGAGTGTGAAGAATGCATCCAGGAACTGCCTCAGGGCTGTGTGTGTGAAGAATACATCCAGAAACTGCCTCAGGGCAGTGTGTGTCGAATGTACTTGTGGACTTGTAAGCCCAGAAGATTGAAAGACAAGCACTTTAAGGTGAGTGTAAAAATGCCCAATGTGTGAATTCACTAGGCTGCTTTTATGCAGCAAACAGTGCAATCACACATTACAAAACTCCTTCATTTATAACACCCGGTATTATCTTGAACATTTATAAGAACCCATATTTGTCATATGTAAAAGCAGCCTTTGTTTCAGCTGCTACCAAGAACATGTTAGTGTTGCATAATTATCTTTTAAATATCCGGCAGTGTGCCAACGTGCATAATAGTAACATGGGAAGTTGAAGTGGAGACTCTTGGTTCCAAATAGAAATAGTTACACTCCCGAATATAAGTGCCTTCAATTTGGGGCAAAAGATCTTTTAAATTCTATTCTGTCCCCAAACCCCCAGCTATTTCCCACACCTTCCTTTGTCCCCTTGCTCCCTGAGATCACCCATGGTTTTTTCCAGAATTTGATGGTTGGTGTCCCGAATTTGGACAGCTGTAAATGGGCAAATCCTCCCCCTGTAAGGCACAGCTTGCCCCCCCTGTCTCCTCTGATAGGATAAAGGCCTCCGAACACTGTCAGTGTCTAGGTTGCTCTCGCTTCTCTGAGAAATGCTCTGAGATTTCCCGTCAGTGTAGAACAGCAAATCCTTCTGCCAGTACCTCCGGCTGGCACTCCTCTGATCCTGCCAAAGCCCTTTCATCTCTGGGTTCACAGAGACTGCCCCTGTGCCACGAAGCTCCAGCGGCTTTCACCAAGGCCTTTAATTAAAGAGCTTACTGGAGGGCCGGGGCATCCCTGAGCTTGAGCAGAAAATAAAAAGGGAGCGAGGGCTCTCTTTTCCCAAGCTGAATTCAAAGACAGTTGCAGCAGTTTTCTTTTACTAGGGACAGCGGGCTTGGCGATGAAGCAGCAGTTTGGGGATCAAAGTAAAGATCAGGATAAAGCTTTCCCCCTGATGCTTCTATGAAATAGTCAGTTTAAGAAAGACTGTTCCAATTCCCCTTCTCCCGTGCCACCCTCTGTGCCTGGAACTCTCTCCCCGAGTGCGTACGTTCTGCTCCCTCCCTACAAATCTTCCTGAAAACCCACCTCGTCCATCCAGCTTCCCCTAGCTCCTCACCCCCACACATTACTCACTGATGCTTTATATTGCCTTATTATCATCCCGCCTCCCCTCTTGTAACTAAGCTAAGCATGTGAAAACCTGCAGGTTCTCAGCTTCATGAATGTCGCCCTGTCTCTCCCCTATGCTCCCTGCCCTTGTCCAGCCTAGATTGTAAGCCCCTCAGGGCGGGGACCTTGTCTCTAATTCTGACAGTTCAGGGGCAGGCACATTGCTGGTGCTATATAAATAAATAATAATAATTAATAAATAATAAATGTTTGACAGCAGGCTTACAATAGGGAATTGTGCCTAGGGTTGAAAGGAGCAGCTAAATTCCCACTCGTGAAGGATTTCCCCTATCTGGAACTGTAATTGATTCCCTGACTGTTTCCCAATACTGATGGGATTTCTTGATTCTTGCAATGCCGCGAGATGCCACCCCGATTTATTGACTTACCGTTTATTTACCGCGTACCCTTTTATTTCCAGGTTTTTTGTTTCCGCATTTTTGAGCCGGTGGCTGTGTGAATAGCCCCACCCCCTAACCTCCCCCCCCCCCAGTGCCCGTTATTAACCTCCACTCCAGCGCCTCCAATCAGAATTGTTGTTCTGTGTTGTTCTCTTTGCTTTAACCAATCTGCAACTGGATTGCAGATTAGTAAAGGAATCCGCGTACCAGCCAAAGAGTGACAAGGAAGTATGAGGTACAAGAAATGCGGGATTGCGTGGGGATTAGCTCTTGGGATTTGAAATGGACGGCAAAGCAGTTAAAAGGATCCCGGTAAGCGGAATAACCATATACTGTTCTGGATCTGGGATTAATTTCTGGCGATACGTTTCAATTACAGTTTCAGTTGACAGACTGGAGCGGGTTAAAAGGCAGGCGACCAATAGGATACAAGGTGTGGAATGTTTGGAGGAACCAGGAATGTTTAGCCTAGCAAAGAGGAGATGAAGGGAGAGTCACAATAGCAGTCGTCGCATATCTAAAGGGCTGCCCGAAAGATGATGGCAAGGGATTATTCTTCATGGTTACAGAGGGAAGAACTAGAAATAATAGGCTCGAGTTACACAATGGTTAGATATCAGGAAAAACTTCCTAACACTTAAGAGCAGGGCGGCGACCGAACAAGCCGCCAAGGGTGGCCGTAGGCTGTCCGTCACTGGAGGATTTCAAACAGAGGTCGGACAGCCACCTGTCGGGGGTGCTGTCGCTGTCCTCATCCCACATCCAAGCAGGGGGTTGGACTACATGACCTTTGATGTCCCTTCAAACTCTGACATTCTATGAGCTATTTCAGCTCTAACCCAAATTCAACTCCCTGCTCTGGGGCAAGCTGCCCATGTGACCTTGGTCACGTCACTGAGTGTGTCTGTCCCCCCGCCCCCTCCCTTTTTTGTCTTGCCGTGTAGATTTTGAACTGTGTGGGACAGGAGCTGTCGGATCCGACCGAGCTCTACGGCACCAAGCGCAAGGCTAGGCACTAGGATAAAATCCTGTCCCTTAACAAGCGGCTGTCATTTCATGGGAGCAGCACAGAACCTCCTTTGCTGGGATAATTGTTCAGTTGCTGCTTATTTAAAGCGGGAGCAGCTCTCCTGGCTCTGACAAGAACACAGTGTTAAAAAAAACCAACCACAACCTTTTCCCTCCTTCCTTTTTGTCAAGTCTCCAAGCTGTGCCTCTGGAAATCTGGCTTCACAAAAGGGTTAGCGGGGTTTGACCGTGTGGGAGGAACTTTCTGTCTCCCCTTTTTGCTCTGTCTCTTCTGCTTTAATGTCTCTTGTTCTCATTCTCCCAGCCTGCCTTCCTCCCACTATTAATCACACCAGAAGATACTGGGTTCCAGAGTCTCAGCCCCCTTTGGAGTCTCTGAACTTTTCACTTCTCCTTGATTTCTCTTGCTAGGCTGTGCACGTTTTCCGGCTGTTCTTTCACCTTACCTGGGAGGTGAGGGAGGGAGGAGCGTCCGTGACGGGAATCGGGACTCCATTTCCCCATCATTTCCATCACTTTCTGGTCCTTCCTGAGGGATTTTGGGGATTTTTCAGGACTGTCCTTTAGTGTCCGTTTCCAGCACTTTCACATCACTGAGACGGTGTATAAAGCATGAGCTGCAGATCATAGTTGGTAGTGGGCAGCTGAGTTCATGTTGTAGCAAAAAAATAGAGGAAAGAGCTGGTACATTTCCTTGTCGTGCGAGTGAAGGCGAATGACCAGCTTCCGCTGGAAACAGCGTTTGCTGCCAATGCTCGTTTCAACCCTACCTCCCTGTCTAAAAGAGCCCAGCTCATAGAGCCAATGGAAAATGGGGGAACTCTTTGGAAATTCTGTCAAAATCAAAGTTTAATAAGCTTAATAATGCGTTCGCCTTTGGCCCGTGCAGAAGAGGCATAGGACAAATCAACCATACCCATAAGACAAATCAACCATACCTATGCACACATAAGATTTTAAAGTATAAAATCAAAAGTAACCATATTTTGTAGCCCCCGAGTCAAACCTTTGGGGCCTTAATAATCAATCCTCATAAAGTCATAAGACATAAAATAATAAATCTGAAATTATACATCCTCAATAATCATGAGAGTTTCAACTGGACCACGACGGAGTAATAAAATGTATTTTCTTTACTGAGTGGGGAACAAATGTAGGGCAGAATTACCTCATTTCTTTCTCCATTTTTCTGCAGATTATCTTGGAAGGCCACATTCTGACAAACGTTTAATTCAACGTCGTTGGGCCTTCCTTCCTTTTTGTTTTTGAAGTGTTGACACAAACAGAGCCCTAAACTGAAGTTATTCAAGGGTAGGAGAGAAGTGTGTACTCCTGGAAAAACTACCTACTCCCTGTTTGGTTTCCATTTTGAAGTACGGGTGAAAACAGAATTCCGTTCGTGTGCCAATTCCATTGGAATGGAAAATGGCAGCCACTGTGCTGCACGAGTGGGAAATGGCGGCCATTTTGTTGTTCAGCAGTGACCATTCTCTGCATGTGTAAATCATTTGATCCAAATTCCCATCGAAATACTGACAGCCGTTCCATTTTTTGCAGAACACTTCCATGAAAACGGAACAGCTGTTTCGAACTAGTCGTGTTCTGAAGTAACTGTTCCTGTGAACACCCACTAGTGTGAGGGAGGCAACCGTAGCTCAGTAGTCGTTACACCTTGGCTAGGAGGGAATTTGACGCTATTCCTTTTGGTTTACACTGTTCATCTGAATGCTACCAAAAGGGGACTAGTTATTTTAATTAAATTAAATTGAAATAGCTTCTTTGGTTTACACTGTTTGCCAGACTGTGGTCTCAGTGACTTGTCCAAGGTTTTAGAGGGAGTCTGTGGCACTGTACAGTTGGGATTAGAACCCAGATCTTATGTGGTTCAGCTCTGTGCTTTAGCATAAGGGACCTTCCATTAAGAATGTTACACACAACGAAACTTTAGAAACTCCCAGAGGAACCATCAGTCAAATTTAATCCTGCGTGCAACATGACCGACCCCAACAGGGACAAATGTGATCCCGGTATTTTTAACAGGCAGCTGAGCAGTGCTCAGGACCCTGTGACCTGCTGTCAAAACCTCTCTTGTGCTGCAATTGGTCAGCGGCTTTCAGTGTCTTCTAAGATTTCAAAAACAACCCCTGAATTCTGTGCAGCGGATGCCGGAGGGCAGTCCACTCAGGGGATCCAGGGAGCAACTATGATGCCAGCCCCTCTTGGAAGAAGGCTTGAAGTTGGATTGTTTTCCAGGCTGAGTTTAACAGTCTGGGGTAATCATGTAAGTGTAATATCTGGGAAGAATTCTGGTTCTCCATTTTTGCAGCCCTCTGTTTCCTGAACTGGCTCTGTAGCATCTGTGCTCAGTTTCCCGTTGTGTTGACTTGTATTCATGTTTCCCCCCAGAAAGGGGGTGCTCATGGGGTGCCTGGATTTTCAGTTCCCTTCCCCAGTTCCCCCGTTATCTAATTCGATGCAGCATAAATGCAGAGAGATTAAACTCCTTATTTTCCCCTCACTGCTTTTTAGTTCTTTAACCTGAAGCAGCGCTCGTTCTAATCTCATCTTCCTGTGCTTGTTTAGAGCAAGTGATAATGTTTTTTTGGAAGCTCATCATCTCGGAACAAATTACTTCTGATCCTAGGTTAATAAACTACAGTAAATAACCACGCCGCAAAAAGTGAATTTGCTCAGGCATTGTCAAGTGCACGACAGTGGTAATTACAGCGCTCCCTGAGAGCAGGGTTGTTTTTTTAATTAAACCTGTGATTTCACAAATCTCATCGTGGGCCATGAGTCCTGCGGGGTGTTGCAAAAACTCGGGGGCGGATTCTCTGAGGCTTCCTCCAGTGGGAAGCCATGGGGTTGCTTAGCAAACATTTTCATAGTTTAGAATGGACTATGAAACACAGGCCTCAAACATCGGCCCTCGGGGTTCAGAGTAGGAGGGCCATACCTCCCCTTTAAAAGAGGATGTTTATGAAAAATACATGTTGCAGGGCTGCATTGGTTCCAATGTAGCCCTGCACCATACTCTTTTAAAGGGGAGGTATGGCCACCCTAGTTCAGAGGCAGTAGTGAAAACTACACTTCCAGCAGGCCGCCATGGTGAATCAGAAAAACTGCAGCCCTGTGGCCTCTTGCGAGCCTTCCTCCACCCTGCTAGGCTCCTGATTGACCACCCATAACTCCTCTGAACTTGGACCCCCTACTGTGAGGTCCTGCCAGATTCAAGCCCTGGGTTCAGTGCCGTCCCCTAGACCTCAGTACCACAACAAAGCTGTTTCCAGGGCCTACTCCTCTAGTTGACGGGAGGCTTGACTTCCTATGAACCAAGGGGGACGCACCCCCCCCCCCCCAGCTCTCCTTGGCTGACCTACAGCTTTCAAAGAGTGTGTCAGGAAGTAGAAAGTATCTGAGCAACCAGAAGGCTTTCCTTGGCTGCAGCTCCATACTCCCCCGGCCCTTCTGTGCCTCTGGCATCAAACTAGCTTTGACCTTCGACTTTGGATTTGTTGACGCCTCCTCCCCCGGCTTTGATGTTAGTCTTGGACATCTTGGAATTTGACTGGACCTCGGTCATGGCTTTGGACTACCCTCTGTGTTTGACGACTACCTATTGGCTGTTGACCCCTGTTCGACCCGACAACGGCCTTGGAGAACACCCCTAGTGGTGCCCCCTGGCAACCACCTGACTGGCGAGCACCTTAGCAGCACACTGGTCCCTACCTAGCTATCAGATGATGCCTCTTGCCAACCCCCTTGGGACCAGATGCTGGATTTTAAAGGTGCCCTGGATTCCGACCGCTGGCTCTGCTGCTCAGTCGCTTGCCTTGTCAGGTGCTGTCTGATGGTTAGGATCCTGGCACCACAAAACATCAGACTAGAACCGTTCTTGGGGGGAGGGGAATCTTGTTCTCTTCTCAAAGATGACACTTCTCTTTATTTATTGATTTTATTTAGACAAAATCTGTATCCCGTCTCTCCTGCCACAGGGCAGCCCAGGCGAACAGCAATATTAAAACAATCAAAACAGTTCAAATTCACAAATATGTTAAAATTCACAAATATGCAGGGGAAAAATAAATAAATAAATAAAACCTCCCCACCCTCCCCCTCCCCAAAGGCCTGGCGGAACAGCCAGGTCTTACATAAACGGCGAAATAACAGGAGCATGGGGGCCAACCGAGCCTCCTCCGGGGGCGAATTCCACAGCACGGGGCGGCCACCGAGAAAGATCTAACATCAGTGGCCGCCCGCCTTGCCCGGGGAACCTCCAAAAAGGCTCCCATGGACGATCTCAAGGGTCGCACGGGCACCTGGGGTGTGAGGCGGCCCTTTGTTGCCTTGAGTTCTTTGCAAGTGCTGCGTATTCTCAGCGGGCAGTTTATTTCGATGCGGAGAGGAACCAATAACCTGGAGCCGTCATGGGTTTTGTATGCATTGTGACTTCCTTTTGCAGCAAAGAAGAGTCTCAGTCTGCTTGGCTCTCCTTGTTGCATGTGGTTTGTGACCCAATGATAGTTCCCCCCCCTCCCCCTTCCCGGAGGCTGGAAAGCAAACCAAGCGTGTCGGGGTTTCATGTCCTGTAAGCTGTAACTGAGTCCAGAGCTGTCACTGCAAATTGGTGGCATGCTTTGGCACCGGCCCCTGCCTCTCTGCTACATCCAGATGCTTCTCCCCTCGTTTCCTGTGATCGGTAGTTCGGAGAAAAGGGATATCTTATATCCTTGAAAAGCTGTCGTCCTTTTGTGTGATGGTTTGGGGGCAGGCTGCAGTTTTGTGCCTCTGAGTCCATTTTAATAGAGATTGTCTCCTTGGCAGGCTACGCAGAAGCAGGCAGGCCAGTCTTTCAGTGACGTAGGTCAATGCCAGCTGGGATCATCTTGCCAGTGTTTGACACTGCCTTCCCAAGATGCATTGCAGCCTTCCTGGCTTGCCTCAGCCATAGGCTGCAGCTGTTGTCTTTGCACTGGACGCTGATCGTTAAGAACTGAGCACACAACCCTGTCAGGCGGAGGGGTCTGGGAAGGCAGATCTGGAGTGGGAATGCTTACCTCTTTTGCGAA
The DNA here is from genome assembly GCA_003113815.1 of Sphenodon punctatus. Lineage (NCBI taxonomy): Eukaryota > Metazoa > Chordata > Lepidosauria > Sphenodontia > Sphenodontidae > Sphenodon > Sphenodon punctatus. Next base: position 5,700,021 of record QEPC01012679.1, on the reverse strand, counting down.
AACCCATCCCCTTTAAAATCCCTGTTGATGCCCCCAAATTATTGCACGTTTCTGTGATACTTAGGGGTGTCTCTCTTTGAATGGGGGTGGGAGTTGGCTGGTGGGGAGGAAGGCAGGCGAGGACACTTCCTTTTGTGGAAACGGGCACGGAGCTACTCGCAAGACATTCCACCGTTTCTTATTTTCAAAGCCGGTACCTTGTGTCAGTCCATTAATCCGAGCCCTGTACCTGGAGAATTTGCCAGATGGGAACCTGCCAACAGCTGCAAATGACTCGCGGCTTCCTCCCTGATTTGTTGGGCCCAGACGACGTGCAGACGTCTCTTGGCATTCGTCTGATGGCACTAGCTGTTTTAATAGCGACACTTATTTTCCCCTTGGGCACAGCGTGCTGCATAGTTCACCATCAACTCGCCTTCATAAAAGCACCTACGTCTCAGGGAGATGCCCGTCAAAAGGAAAATCATAGTCTCAGTGGGGCAGTACATTGGTGAAGCCAGTCTAGACTCGAGTGGAAGAGGGAGGAGTGGAACAGGTGGGCTGGCCCTTTAAGAAATGGTTGCTACCCAGGGAATAGAGCCTGCTGGGTAATGAAGTCCCAAGAGCCCAGCTTGGGAATTGAAGTCTTGAAGCTGGGTGGGGTGTTTAACAGGGAGAAGAGAGAGATGACCAGTGAAAGGCTCAGAGTGGAGGTGGCATCAGGGAACCCCAAATCCTTGCAAGCCAGGCTGGAGGGAAAGAACTGAATGGGAAAAAAGAGCACTAAGCAGCTAGAGTTTTGCATCCTGTTTGTTGTTTGCCTGGAAACGCCAAGTTTTGACCAAGAGTTTCAGGGCTCTGGAAGACACCCCAGTTTCTCCATGCCAGCCAAGGAAGCCCCTGGTAACCCTGAGAAATTGGGGCTTCTGGGGTAAACGTTTCTCTCCTCCCCCAGGCCATAGTGTACTGTGACATCATGATGCTCCGTAAGGGATAGGGTTTCATCAGGAAGGGGTGTAACAGCCACGTTGCCCCACCCCCTCCTGACATGGCCCCTCCCCTGTGGAGTTAGCATGGAATGGGGCATGGCATTTGCCAATGTGGCTCTGCCCCATTTGGGTGAAAAACATGGGCACTAGGGCTGAAACAGGTACTTAATTTAGTACCGCTGTGGGTAATACCCACCGTTTTGGATACCACAGCGGGTACCCAGCAGTTGACCCAGAGACCGATCAGGTACCCACATGCCCCAAAACTCAGTAATTTTTACCGATTACTGTTACCAATTTTCCAGTTACCAATTGGCAAGTGGGTCAGAAAACCAAAACGTTGGGATGGAAATAAAAAATATTAGCACTGGAAGTTGACTTTCTGGGACTGGAAGTCAACTTTCCGAGACAGAAAACTAATAAATAGGTGTTGGAAGTCCGTAGATTGGCAACAAAGTTGAAAAATGGGTACCAGAAGTCGACGTTCTGGAACATTCAGTATCTGAATCAGGTACCCGAATTGGGTCGCAATCCAGTACCAATTGGTACCCAAGGTTGCTGGGTCAATTTGGGTATCGGAAAATTGATGGATATACCTGTTTTGTGGCTATCCACTTTCAGATCTACTGGGGAGAGGTGGTAACCCTACTTGCAGGGTTTCCTACATTGAAAATGTCCAATGTGGCATGCAATAACAAACCTCTTAAGTCTTCCTGGAACTCTGGGCCCGGAAGAGAGACCATGAGAGGCCATCTAGTTTGTCCCTGGCACAAAGGTGGGATTAAGAAGAGTCAAACCACCCCAACAGAAGTGTCTCCAAGCTTCTGGTAATGGGAACTCCCATTTCCTTCTTCCTAAACTTTCCCCTGCCCATCTGTTCCTACTGTTAATCAGTGGTAGGAAACCTCCAACCCGAAGACCAAATCTGGCCCACCGCTGGCTTTATATTTGTCTTTTGTCCAGTTCCTGGATCTGGCTTGTGGATCACGTCCCTGCCCCCATGCATTGAAAGTGAGATTGAGTGAGGTAAGTGGAGATGAGGGGATAGGGATGAATTGAAATTTGACCCTGGATTCTGTTTTCGACAGATCTGGCCTTTTCGATCGGCCAGAACGCAGATTGGAATATGATAACAATCTGTTTTTCTCAGAACAATCAGACCTATTTCACCTCCTACGGCACATGTGCACGATGTTAGCATCCTATACAGTGCTGTCATTTTTTAATAGAAGGTGAAAGGATTCCTTCAGAACTTTGATCGGAATTCTGCCATAGAGAAAATCCACGTTGAAATTCCAATCAATGTTTTGAAAAATTCCACAAAGACAGTAGGGCAGTCTTGATTCAGCCCTAACTCAACGATAGAGAATAGATCAATGGTCTGGTACAACCCTTAAGTACTTCCGCCCCAACTCTTATCCAGCCTGCAGAGCTGGTATTAATTTTCAAAATGTCCCACAGGAAGGAAAAGGATCCCTCACTCTTGTCTTAAATCTACCTGGCTAAAACTTAAACCATTTCCACTTGCTCCCTCCCCAATGGCCATGGAGAACAGTTGATTACTTTTCTCTGTGTCACATGATTGACAACAATTGTAATGGCCCCTGCACCAATATTCCCTTTCCTTCAGCCTTTTCTCACACGATTGTACTTCCAGACCCTGTCCTGTATCTGTTGGTTTTCTCTAAATCCTCTTCAATTTACCTATATGTTTGTTTATTTTTTTTCTAAAAAAAAGAGTACTTTTAACTTAAGTCTTCCAGCCAAAGCCTCATCAGTAGAGCTGAAACGAGGATCTGTAAAATGGGTATAACCACTGGAATCTGGTACCCAAATTGACTCAAGCATTTTGGGTACTGATCGGAACCTGGGTTTTGCCCCAAATCTGATGTCCTGGAATGTCAGCTTCTGATCCTGATTTTTCAGTCTTCTGCCCCAATTTACCGATCAGTAACCAGATAATTGAGAAATCGGTAGTGGAAATTACCAATGTTGAGGTGGTATTCAGGTACCCAATTGGTAACTGGGTAGCCCGTCGAATAGCTAATACGGTACGTGAAAATGCAGGTCTTACCTGTGGGTACCAAATTAGGTCTCTGGTTTAGCTCTTCTGCGTCAGTACTGAGTTGAATGGAGGAGTTAGCAGTCATTCCTCCCTTACGTTGCTGAAGATACCTCCCCAATAATATTTCTCTCTCTTTCACAACAGCATCAAATTGCTAATTTGCATTCATAAGAATATAAGGAGTGCCGTAATGGGTGAGACCAACGGTCCATCAAGGCCAGACTCCTGTCTCCAACAGTGGCCGATCTCTGTCTCTTGGGAGAAGTATTCAACAGGTCACAATGGGCGATCCATTCCCGGTTGTTCCAGCCCCCAATGGTAACAGGTTACGTCCCCAAAACCTACTTGACTAATAGCCCTCAATGGACCTATCCTCGAAGAACCTATCTAGTTCCTTTTTATAACTAGCTCCGCTACCGGCCTTAACCACTTCCTCTGGTGGTAAATTCTGCAAATGAATTGTGCGCGGAGTGAAAAAAAAAAATTTCTCTTATTTGTTTTAAATCTGCTGCCAGTTAATTTCATGGTGCGTCCCCTTGTTCTAGTACTCTTAGAGGGGGGAAATATTACCACTCCCTATTTACCACTCATAATTTTATAAACTTCTATCGTATTCCCTCTCAGTTGTCTCTTCTCCAAACTGAAGAGTCCCCCTATGAAGCCTCTCCTCATACGGAAGCCGTTCCATACCCTTGATCATGTTTGTTGCCCTTCTCTTCTTCTATATCTTTTTATAGTTCTTCTTTTATATCTTTGTTTGAGATGGGGCAACCAGAACTGCGCCCTGTATTCCAGGTGCGGCCGTGTCCTGGGATTGTGTGAAGGCTGCAATTGTACTATGGGAAATCTGCGTATATTAGCATCTCTGCTGGGGAAGATGTTCTCCATAAGTCTGTGTGTCTGCATGGTATTCCAAGGTGACAGCTTGCCCTCTGATTCCGAGAAGAACAAATTGATTTCTCATGGGCGGGCCATTGCGTCTGAACTTGTGAAAATCCAAACCTCTTGCTTCTTTGCCAGCTGAAATGCTTATTAAACAGGTCGGCTGGCTTTGTGTGGGATGCTCTGTCCAGTTTCTGGCCCTGCGGCATGCCTTCATTTCCCCATCTGTCTTTGTTTTCTCTGCTCTCCATCTCCCTACCAGCAGGTTTACACCCCCAGGGGATTGTGTCCTTGGCGCTGGAGGGGGTTATTTGAAGCATTTCTAGAAGGGCACATCGAATCCCACCATCCATAGCGGGTGGTGAGCTGGGACCAGACTTAACTCTATCCCTGCCAGAACTTGAGTGGAAGTCCTTCACCTACTGGTATTGGCTCTTCCTGGTTTTGGATTTATCGGTATCGGGCGGCATACTAGTTTTTTTTAACATTGGCTGGTTTACTGATTTTTTTACATTGCGACCATTGATTTCAATGTCCACAATGTAAAAAAACCAGTAAAGTGGCGAATGTTGAGAATCCGGTATGCTGATACCGGTGATTATTGGATTACTCCAATACACCCAATTATCGGGTGTATTGGATTAATCCAATACCGATATTCCCACCCCTACTATTTATACCGTACAAGCAATGTGCCAGCTGGACAGTCGTCGCCAGAGATGAATCCCTGCCCCAAGGGACTTACAAGAGGAAAGGGCACATGGGGGAGTAGGGTGCATTCATGAAGTTGAGGAGTTGCAGGTGCCCGTGCTTAGCTTAGTGTAAACAGACATTGGTCGCTACCCAAACTGCCATATTGTTTTGGTAGTGCAGCTCTGATGAATTGGCTCATTTTTGTGGGGTATCCATGTCAGCTCAAATACTGTTTTTGCTTCTTGGTGGCATAGAAGAATGTGCCCTCTACGATGGGCTGTGTCTTTCTAACCTGTGGCTTTTGTACAGACCCATTTCATCCTCATTGACTCTGATAAATTGAGAGTTTATCAGTCGATCCCCTAACGAAGAGCCACCCCAGCACTCTGGAACGAACTGAATGAAGACAGAGAGCAATTACCTCATGCGTGCGATGTGGCAGTCAGGTCACGGCTGCCAGTATTAGTTTTTTTATTATTATTTTTTGTAACTGATGTGCCTTGACAGAGAGAGAATTTATTTAAGGTTTCTGGTTTTGGAAATAATTCATCACCACCTCCGGCCAAAGATGCTGCTGCTGAGTTTTTTCATTCATGGCTGTTGCGGGGGCCGTTGGGGAGACATTATTTCCGACTGGGGTTGATGCTGAGAAATTCTGCTTGTTCTGATCAGCGTGCGTCCATGTTACTCATCCATCTTTGATTCTCAGAACTTGGTTGCTCTCCTCATCTAAAACCTTGGAGGCAGGGCATTGGAATTGGCAGAGCCCCAGGGTGAAGATAAAATTCACGGCCCCTGACTTCCCTGTCCCCCACCTGATCTCTTGGGGGCAACCTTCGTTGGCCCCTGGAAGTGGTCCTCTTCAGAGTCAACGGGAGGGAGTAGGGCCCACATGCCCTCCCATGGTGAAAACGGGCCGGTGAGGGGGGTGGCAGGGGCGGGTGAGAGAGAGAGCGCGCGCCTCTGGTAAGGTTGGCCCTGCCAGTGCCTGGAAGTCCTGTCCATCATATCATCTAAAGTGTGATCCTGATCCTTTAATCAAAGGATAAAAACAGAGGGTGGAGGTTGTCACTATTAAACATTTATATAGTGCCAGCCATGTTCCCGGCACTGAACAATAATTAATTAGAGAAAGGTCCCTGCTCCAAGGAGCTTACTATGTATGCGAGACAGGGGAGGGTGGATAACAGAGAGAAGGAGAGAGGGAGAGACAGTGAGAGATCTGTGGAGTTTGACTGAAAAGTTGCAGGTGCACGTGCATGTGCTTGACTGTCTTTCTTTCTTTCTTAAATGCGTTTAGTATCTCGCCCCTCCTGCCACAGGCACCTCAGGGCAGCTCACAACAGTGTACCTCAACAATTAAAATCCTAAAACTATAAAACATACTATTACACCCTCATCCCTCTCCTCTCCCCCCCTCCCATTTCCCCCGTCAAACGCCTGGCGGAATAGCCAGAGCTTGCAGCTTTTACGAAAGGAGGGGAGGTCCGGGGCCAGACGCAGCCCCACCGGAAGGGGGTTCCACAGCCTCGGCACGGCCACTGAAAACGCCCTCCCGTGTGCGGCCCCCTGGAAGACTCGGGGGACCACAAGGAGGTCATTCCCCGATGACCGCAGGGGGCGAGGCGGTCTCGCAGATAGGCAGGGTCCAGACCGTGTAGGGCTTTCCAGGGGAGAAGGGACCCTGCATGAAAGGCCAGCAGAGGAAGCATCAATGGCTACTCCATGAGGATGCAGAGCTAGGGGGAAAGCCTGATGGAAAATGTAGGTTCTCAGGGGTTTGTCGTTGGGGCGGGAGGGGAAAAGCAGAATGGACGTATTCAGGGAGGGAGTTCCAGGCATGGGGGGTGAGCAGCGTGGGAGGAGGAGACTTGGAGTTGGGGCAATTGATGGTGGCAGAGGAGGAATGAAGTTTCTAGGTGGGTATGTAATGGGAAATGAGAGCAGAAAGATGTGGGGGGACAAGGTCATGAAGAGCCTTGAAGGGCGGGCTGTGCATTTGGGTTTTGAGAAACAGCCCTTTTGGGCTTCCATGTAAGTCAGCATTTTCCGAAAAAACGTAATATCCAAGGCCTCAAAGTGGACACCCCATCCCCTCTCCCAACTGCAGCACATATCCAGCTTGGAGCTGGGCTACTCTCGGACTCTCAGCTTAGCCACCTGCTTGGGGAACCGTGTAGTGATCCTTCCCCCACGTGTACAGGCTGTCTCAGAAATGCAGTCTCCGACACTGCAGCCTGACCTGGCCTGGCCTGGCCCGGGAGACCCCCCCACAAGCCAGCAACTCCTCCCACAAGCCAGCCCATTCCTCATTTCCACTTAGGATCCTGCTTTCCACAAACCAATAACTCCCCTCTGACCCAGAAACTACTCCATCCCAAGCCAGAACCATGCCTCATTCCTCCTGACCAACCAGTGGTCACTTCCCCAAGCCAGTGATTTCCCCCCCCCAACCCAAATTTATGTCCTTTTACCCCATCCCCAAGCCAGCAACTCCTCATCCGTGTCTCAGGGCACCTGTCTTTGGTGAAGCAAGGGGATGATCACTACATCTACTTCAGACTGTTCCTAATACCCTGCTTCATTCTAGTGCTAAAATGGGGGCGGGGGGGAGAAACCCTGGTAAGCCCATTGAATCTACGCGATCCAAAAGCGGAAATGGCGTGTCAGGTGGTAATTGATATCTGTTTGTGTACCTGTTTTGGTCATTCTGTTTCAGGGATTTTCAAGTTCTTTCTGGTTTGGTCATTTTGGCAACATTTGCACTACCGCCCATGTGCAATTGCCCCAAAACGATGCAACCGAAATACTGACGTGAATGAATAAAACGAAATAACTAACCAAACCCCCAAAACCGAATACTTGAACAATCGGATACGCGAGTACCCATTTTGGTGGTTGATATCATTCGGGTCCCCAAAGGGCAACCCAAAAATGTGGAAAATAATATCCACTAATAATAATCCCACCTCCCTCTTTCAGCTCTACTTCGATTCAGGGGGAGACAGCCTACCAGTTCAGCCGAAATGGTGGTTCAATATCCTACCAGACTACACATAATAGGGGGTAGGGAGTGTGGTGCAGAGCTTTCCCAGAACCAGTTGTCAGCTAGTTAGAATATCTCCCCTACTTTGAGCCATTGCCTCTTTGAATAATGTCCCACTCCTGCCTTTTACAGGCTTTGGATACCTATGAACTCTTTATCCAGCACTCAGAAAAGAGCCGCCATTTAAAAGTGTGACTTTGTGTATCCCTTGGGCCAAATGGATTCCTTGCGAAACTCCAGGGGCTTTTATGCCAGAGACTCCTTCGGTTTCTCCTCTGGTTTCTTTCCTTGAGGTTATAAGTCCCCCAGCCCTTCATCCCAGAATGATTTGAGCGGCACATCCAATTCCCTTGCGACCGGTTCCCCGGCCCACCCTAGGCTGAGAGTCGCAGACTGTGCCGGCGGGCGCTTCCCCCTCGCGGTAAAATCATCGCAGCTGCCAATTCTCCAAGCAGAGAGATTTGGTCGCTCCCTCATGGCATCCTCTTATTTATCATCACCTCTGTTATTGAGTCCATCTTTTTGGAGCAAGCTGCCAGCAGCAGTGCAACATATTGTGTGGCCTGTTTGCCAGAGTCCCTGGAGTCGGAAGCATCTGTCTGTGCAGGCTAACGGGGTTTCTTTGGTACGCCATCAGCTTTAACCAGGAAAATAGCATCTGCTCCCCAGGAAAGTGCCTGCTTTCTAGCTGCTTTGACCAGAGAAATAGAGAGGAAAAGCTGGTACATTTCTTTCCTCTGGCCTAGTCTCCCTGTGTGACCGTAGGCAAGTCACCTAGCTTCCCGGAGCCTCCAATTCCATACATGTGTCCTAGGGAGAACAACACCGCCTTCTGCCAGCTAGTGCTGGAAACTTGGAATGAATCTGCTGTTCCCAGATCGGTGGGGATTTTCATTTTTTCAGGAATTTTGCCAAAGTTTCAGGAGTATTTTCGTGTTGTGGACGTGTTTCACCCATTTTCAGCTTCCGGCAGTCCTACCAGTGAATTTTCATCACCTTTATCATTTCCTGTTTCGTTCAGCTGACACCAAGAATAATTTTTAAAAAAGAAAAGAGAGAGAAATCCCCAAATGAAATAAATAAATCAATAAATAAAATGTTGCCATTTTTAAATATGAAAAAATATAATGAAACTGAAAATGGTCAAAAGTGCCAGCAACAACAGAAATGACACATGGGACGTCTCTGGGTGTAATAATAATTTTGTTTATACAGCGCCCCCTGCCTGACATGGAACTCTACAAAAACACATTAAAAAAGTTTCAACCAACATTAATGTGTTTACGAAAACACATAAAAAAAGTTAAAAACAATATAAATAATGCAGAGCAGTTTAAAACTATTTAAAACTGTTATTAAAAATTTAGACATGGGGTAGGAAAAAACGGCGGGCAAAGTACTTTGAGGGAACCGTCAGTAGATCCTAAAAGCACCTAGAGAATAAATACATTTTCAGATGCTTTTTAAAGACCAGGAGGGAGGAATTGAGATGAACATCCGGAGGGAGTTAATTCCACGCTGAGGGGCCCAGCCGCCGCAGCAAAAGCCCCATGTACCCAACGTTCCACTTGTATGGTCGCGATTCCAAACCACCTGTGCACGGCACAATGTCCCCACAGTGGGTGTGTGCATACTGCATGGTGACCGCTGGGCATGGGATTGACCCCAATACAAATCCAAAAAGGGTGTTCCAGAATGGGAACCTGAATGAATTCTTGCAAAAACGGGTAAGTTTCTACGTTCTCAGGAAAGTGGTGAAGTGGCTGTTTTTAGATGACAAGGGCCTTCGCTGCGATATATAGTTTCAGCTCTACTGCCAATCCGTGTGAGTTATGATCATTCCCCAGTCTCCCCACCCCAGGGATGGCCCCAAACAGGCAGGGACTGACGCCACTTTTGAATGTAGTTGTAGCCAACTCAATGGGTCGGCTGCAGATCTCATTCCATGGCTAAAATAAGAATACCCACTTCATTCAGAGGAGAGGGCATGGACCCCCTGGTTAGAAGCTGTGAATCTCAACAGCTAATCCAGTTTTCTGTGACTCCGGTTGCTTCCCAGAAGGAGGTTTAATACGTCTGAGTTACAATATCACGTCTTAGCCCGTCGGCAGCCCTGATTGGCTGCATGGAGATTGTGTCATGACGATAAAACTGTCTAAAGAGTCCTTTGTGGACCAGCTTGGCATCCCAGCTAAACCAACATTTATTTAGCTCTCCTTGTTGTTCTAGGCAATCCCTGCTGGCTTCCTATAAATCATGATTCTTGCCCGTCCGCGCCAAGTGCTTCGATTGTGCCTGGCGCTCATCACAGCGTAAGAGCAACAACATGGGATGTAAAGGATTGGGACCTCGGTCTAGCGGCAGCCTTCAGTGGGCATTTCATGCCTTGTGCTTGATGGTATTTGGAGTCTTGTGTAATTAAAAAAGCCCAGTCTTGGCTGTTTGATGAATATCGTGAAGTGGAGGAGACTGTTGATTCCTTGCCTCGGGCTGCTGGTGCTAAGTTTAATAGTAACTGATGAGCTCCTTCTTGCTTTTAATAAAAAAAAGACAGTGACGTTACTGATTTACAATAGAACGGAAACGAGTATCTGTGACCGATGTTGTATCCAATAATTTCACCGACCGAGAATTAGGACTGGCAAAGCGGATCTGACCTGCTATTCTGTTGTTAATTTGTTTGCAGAAATGAACCTTCATTTTGGGTATTTAGTTTTGGTTATTTTGGTCAACTGGTTGGTATTTTGGTTGGTTACATCATTTTGGTGATTTCATTTTTAAAAAAGAAACAAAGCCTATTAGACACAGTTCCAAAATGCAGGCCTCCAGACCTCAGTCTCATCCTGCCTCTCACACAGAGGAAACCCCACCCCACCTAACCTTCCCATTCAGTTCCCTCCCTTGGCTCTCACCCAGAGTTTGCCCCCTCATGCCCACCCACCCTTCTATCCCACTCTCCCATAGCGCTGAATCCAGAATTTTGCCTGTTTCAAGTTCCGATCGGACTGAACTAAAAAAACACCACCATCACCACCATTTTGATCAAGCAAAAATGGCCCCGGTAGGAATTCCAACCCCAAAATTACGTTGGTCAAAATTCTGACTGGAATTTTGTTCTGATTACACAGAAACGTTCCGTGAATTTGGAACGGCCTTTCCGAAGCAGGCCCACTCTTCCTTCCCCATCCCAATAAAACATTAAAAGCCAATTTACCCAGAGATTTGGCTGTACATAAACAAGGTGGCCAACACAGATATCCCAATGCACCCAAAGTTCGCCTTGTTGGGAATATTCCCGGATTTCAAAATAACAGAGGAAAGAAAACAAGCTTGCCAAGAGCTAAGATTAGCGGCATTACACACAATTGTTAGCAACTGGAAATCATCGCGAAAACCCTCATACAAACAATGGCTACAGCGACTTACCCTCACACTAGAAAGAATACAAGCAGGAATACGAATGGACCTAGATGGGTTTTATGCTGTCTGGAACAATGTTTGGGACATTATACAACAAGAAATAGACTTAACAGAATTTAGATTGTCACTGTGTTTATCGAAAATTTAATGAATGTTTAAATAATGTCTTCTATCCGTAGGGTAATGGAAGGACCGATGCTGTAAACAGGTCCCTTTAGATTTAATATGTTGGTCAGGATGCAAAACGAAAACGATAAAAATAGTTACAAAAAAAAAAAAGCCAATTTACCCAGCATGCTCAGTCCTTCTGAAAATCTGGTTTAGATTAACGGGGACGCAGTGGAGATAGCTCGGTAATGAATGGCTCCTCTTCCTCCTGTCCCAGGTAAAGCCAGTCACAAACAGAGACTGTAATAAAGTGTTAGAGCTCATTCCTACTGCTTGGGTAGAATAGACTTTGGACCTCATTTTTAAGCCTTGGTTTTGCGCTGGATTCCAAGGCACAGCCAGAGGTCATATCACCAAAATCAATAACACAAACGCACAGCGTGAGGGACATTTTTTCTTGACATCGCACCTGCTCTCTCAGAGATTAATCTGCCTGACCTTTGGTCTGGGCACAAGAGGGGGAGCAGTGCAGACAGACCCTGGTTTTCTCACTCATGAAGTCGTAACCTCGATTATGTTTGTTTCTTGTTAACCTAAGGGGCTTGTTCATGCTGAATGGGGGGGTGAGGATGCTCACGGCACGTAGCCTGCGTTGCCTTCCCCCGTGGCGGTCGTTGATGGTTTGCAGTGGTTTGTTAACAGGAGGAACCTTTGATTTGGCATTAGGGGTGTGCAGAAGACACCCCATCAGTTTTTGTTCCATGAAAACCATCTGTTTGGGGTTTTCAAGTTTGTTTTCATAATTTCTTTCATTTAAAAAAGTATTAACATTTATAATACTTTTTAAGTATTATAAACTTAATTGATTTAGTTGAACTGAATGAATAGAATTCATTGTCCATGCACAAATGGACACCAGACCATCCTGCGCATGCATACCCTTTTCCAAAATGGCAGCCATTTTAGAAAAGGGCAGCCATCTTACGCATGCGCAGTGGCCATCTAGCGTATGCGAAGACTGGCCTCCATTTTCTAAAATGGCGGTGATGCTGCTGCCATCATTTTAGGAAAGGGTGCGGAGGTGCAGAATGGTCCAGTGGCCATTTCTGCGCATGCAGTGATTTTTAAATTTTGTTTTTATATGAAAACAAATGAATGCCTTTTGCTTATTCGTTCTTTTTTTGTGTTCTTAGTTACTAAAACAAATGGGGGCTCCAACAAAATGAATTGCAGACTCCTCTATGGTATTGACATAGGGGTGCGCCATGACATAGGGGTGTGCCAAGTCAACATGGGGTGCGCCATGACATAGGGGTGCGCCAAGTCAACATGGGGTGTGCCATGTTCTAACAGTTGCGCTGAAGTCTTGGAAACCGAGGTCACAATCCACCAACCAGGAGGGACCTTTGCAAGTGACTGGCGCACTGCTTGAAAATTTTCAGAGTGGGTGGGGGAGGATGAGACCAACACTCTGCCCTTGCCCACTCTGAAATATTTTACAGCAGTGTTCACATTGCCTCCAAAGGGCCCCACCAAGGAGGAAGCTTTTAGAGTGGACGGGGTGAAATTCTGAGCCCACGCACAGTGAAAACTTCCTTCCTAGCAGAGTTGCTCCCGCTCTGTGGGAGCTTTCTGGAAGCTGGTACAGTGTCACCATCTTTGTGAGGAAGGCCAAGATGGGCCAAAAGTCCTGCTCGGAGGGTCCCCATGTAAGGGAGACCTTGTCCCTTTGTCCTTGGGTGGGGGGGGCAATAATTGGGACATGAACCTGGTCCCACCACAACCTTGTTATACCACTGGATGTAACCCTGTTCCTTAGTGTCGTGATGTCATGATGTTCCACGCAGGGTGGAGTCGCGTTGGAAAAACTTTCTGAAGTAACCCTGCCCCTTGTGGAGTGCCTTGATGCTCCATAGAGGTGGGTTCAGATCGGCGGGCAAGGGTAGGAATGTCCCTATTGACCATTCCCTTTTCAAACATGTCTTCCCACCCACCCCCCCGCTGTCCCCTGGAAATCCCAATTTCTCTGGGTTATCAGGGGCGTCCCTAGATGACGCAGAGAAACTGAGGCTTCCCCCGAAGCCTGGAGGCTCTGGAACATTACTTCTAGGGTGAAAACAGACATGACGCTAACCAACCTTTAACCACCCTTGGTGGTTATTTATGCATGTTGCAGGGCTGTATTGGTGCCCTATGCAGCCCTGAAACATGCATAAATCACTGCCAAGGGTGGTGAGCGTCATGTCTGTTTTCACCCCTAGTCTTGTACAATAAGACCTCATGATGGATGCAGAGAAGCTGGGACCATCCCCTTGGAAAATGGCAGCATGGACCCTCTTCTGAATTTCCTGGGTCTTCCACAGTCCCAGGACTGCTTGGATTTGAAGCCCTATGGGCCTCCATTTTACACCAATGTTTTTCACCCCCATGTTGTTATTGGGGCTGAGCCGAAAGCAAGTGTTCCCGTTGTGAAGGGAAATACCTACCTTTCAGGAGCGCTTGTGAGTGTCTGTCGGTACTTCATCCGTTTCCGATGATTCTGCATTTCTGTCATTTTTTTTCTGTTGCTCTGGGACGTTTTGTGACTTTCTGGGAATTTTATGATGGTTTTATGGCACTTTTGGCAATTCCCAGCCCTTCCCCAGTGCTTAGCCAGCACATTTTAATCTCCACGGTTCCCGGGGTTGTGTGCAGGGCGCACACAGGGCTTAGGACTGGCCCGTGGCAGCTCTGTTCAATGTGAAAAAATAATTGGAAACGGCAAAAACGATGGGAAAGCCGGTAAGTTTCCATGTTGTGCAAATCTCGGCAAATGCCATGCTTCCGATGGAAGCAGCACTCGCCGGGATTTTTCATTTCAGACCTAGTTGCCATGGCAAGTTTTTTTTCCCCATGGACTCCATGTATTGGGGGGAGGCTCCTGCAGGGGCCTTCCAACACATGGGAGCCTTGTGTGGTCACATCACCCATGGATCTGGCCTCCTAAGACCCAACCTGCGGAAGCGTTATCGGGTGGAGGGATGGGGGAAAATATCTTCTGGCGGTAGTGCCAAAGTTCTTGTGAGGAACTTGAAAGAATTGTCCCTGCGGTGTTCCGCAGAAAATGAGGTATTGGCAGTCTTTAATCTGGTGTTGACATGCTGCGCTACAATGCAGCGCACACCAGGGGGAATCCTAATCCACTAATGGATTAATCGGCAGATAAAATAACTGGATAATAAGTAACAAATACAATACGAGATCTAGCAAGATGGAGGGGGAGAAAGGAGGGGAATTTCCAGATATAGAATCATTGGAAAATCGTCTAGAGACCTAAGGACACTTTGCCAAACGTCGTTAGAAAGATAAAGACAAAAGACTGGATGGCATCCCAAAAAATTGCATCCCGGTCAGCTGTTCGCTTTTGTCCTCCATGTCTAAACAACAGGGGTGAGGAACCTCGGGCCCAGCAGCCAAATGTGGCTCATGGCTAGTTTTTATTTGACCCAGTTCCTAGATCTGGCCCCTGGCCCCAATTTCTACTAGGCCTGACCAACAACAAATCACGGCGAATGCCGTTTCCGTTGGAAACGGGTCATTTGCGTTTATTCACGTGACGCGGAAACTTACTGGCTTTTCTGCTGTTTTTGCTGTTAGTTCTTTTTTTGGTGTGAGTTGAACAGAGAAGCTGTGAGACTGACCCCAAGCCCCGTATGTGCTCTGTGCACGTCCCCCGGAGGCTGTGGCGATGTATAAGTGCTGGGGAAGTTTGGAAATTGCCATAAAAGTGCTGTAAAACATGTAAAAGTCCCCCAAAGTGACCAAAAAATTGGACACAAATGCCAGAAAACACAAAATGATGAAAAATGGCAGAAAGTGATGCAATTGGCAGTCGATGACAAAAGATCACAATGGCGGAAGCGTAGAATCATCGGGGATTTACGAAGTACCGACAAACACTTGCAGGCGCTTCCAAAAAGTTGGTATTTCCTTGTCGAACGGGAAGACTTGCTCTCATCTCAGCCCTAGTTTCTTCTCCCAAGCACTGAAAGGGTGAGCTCAGGGAAAGGGAGCAGCGATGAGGGTGTGCACGAAAGGAGAAGGGACAGATCCACGATTTGGATTCTCCTCTTCCTGAGCGCATCTCTTTAGCCCTCTTGCCTCCAACTTCTATGCAGCCTTTGGAGCTTGTACTAATTTTCAAAGTGGCCCTTGGGAGGGAAAAGGTTCCCCATTCCTACCTCGTAACAATGCGGTTGGGAGGCATCGAACAAAGCTGTCCCATGTGGGACATCTACTGTTGAAGCACCACGACTCCCGTGCACTCGTAACATCTCCTCCATGTGACCCAACCTTAAGCTCTCGGCCTTCACGGTTCCCAGTTCAACTCCAGCGGGCGCTCCAGGTCTTAGATCCGTTGCTGCAGTCAGAACGTTAATTGAAATTCCGTAATAATGTTAACGTGGTGCTAATAAGGCAGAAAATAACTATCAGAGATGGCAGCTGCTTTGTGTGGTTCAGGTAATGATGTAATTGGAGGTCACTTTTCTGATTAGGCTGCTGCGTATCTCAGCCATTCAAACTCCTCCAGGTCTTAATGGAATACTGTTGACTCCTTTCCGAGGTTGTTTTGGCTTTCTGATGTGTGATTCCTCAGGCGTCTGAAAACTAGGTTTTTGTTTTGAAAATAAAATAGAGCTTTTGGGGGGGGGGGGGGACTACTTGTTTTCATCGATATATTTTTTTTCTACCTGAAAAAAGAAAAAAAGAAAAATTACTACTTTGGGGTTTTGGTAAACCCAACTTTTTTTTTTTTTTTTTTAAGATTTCTTTAAAGTATATATAGTGTGTGTATATGTTTCTCTCTCTATCTCTTTATTGGGTAGTGCAGATTCAACAGTTTACTTGGTTTTTGTGGGGTATCTGTTTGACCTCTACCATGTTGAGGTTGCATTATAGTAAAACATTCAGCATATCAGCTGAAAAAATCCTGGCCTCCACTGAAGCCAATGGTCAAACTCCCAGTGACATGTATGGGGCCAGGCTGAAACTTGTACAAATAATTTATGTAGCATTCATTGGATTCCCGTATTCCGATCAGAATCTGCTAGATCAGGTATGTGGCCTGCTCTGCTGTCAGATATTGTTCAGTTTAGTCGGATCAAGTTTGGTTCGGTCAATGGTTGGTGCGGACCAGTCGTCAGTTGGTTTCCTAGTCCCTTTTGGACTGGTTCATTCATCATCCCTACCGTATCCTATTCTAGCTACTTGTTAATGTCACAGGGGAAGCAGGCAGGACCAAATGAGATGAAAACTAACTGAAAGTGGACCAAAACAACTCAAACGCTCACAAACCAGACCAACCCTGATTCAAACCCCCACACCAAGACTATTCCTGAGCTGAACCTAACAGGACACAAATCTGAATCAAACTGCATTGGAGCTCTGCTCTGATGTGGGCATTTCGCTGCTGATCTGCTCAAGAAAATAATAACCGTAAATAAGAGATTCAGTATTTGTCTACACAGATACAACTGTGCGGACTGGGGGTGGTAGCCCTGTGTGTGGACCATGCCAGATTTGAACCCACAACTAGGGCTGAAGTGGCAACTCCTTTTCCTGTGCCAATATTTCGTTCCGCCATTTCGGAGTTGCCTGCAACTTTCCATGGCTTTTCCACCGGCGTTCCGCTAATTCTGTGCCCTTTGCTTTGCGACATCAGAATAATCTCGGAAAGTGTTGGAATAATCTCGGAAAGTGTCGGAAGAAACATTGTTCCGCTACTTTTGCACCGTGACCGCGTGTCGGAAAGTGCCGGCGGAAGTAGCAGAATGAAAGTAGCGGAATGAATGTCTCTGTCGCACCGTGCCGCTCATTGTGGAAGATCTCTTTCCATCAGAAACCGCTACTGTGGCAGCTTGCCATTTCAGCCCTACCCGCAACCTTTTAGGGATGTAGGCAAGTGCCTTAACCACTTGGCACGGGATTCTACTGTTCTCCCTTCTTGGATCATGTTTCACAAAATGGCTTGTGGGGGCAACGCTGTGTGTGAAATACAGTAATTCCACCCAATGGGGCTGGGGCGGGAGGATTTTGAGATAAAACTATTCCTAACTGCAGCTCCGGTCGGTTAATCTCTCCCCGTTTCCTTTCCCTCCGCAGGGTCCAAGTTGAGTTCTACGTGAACGAGAACACCTTTAAGGAGCGTCTCAAGCTGTTCTTCATCAAAAACCAAAGATCGAGTAAGTGTTTGTGATGATGGGTTCCCTAATGCAAGCATTCCTTTCTCAGATAAATGGAGCAGCTGGGTTCTCTGTGATGAGAGAACTGAGGAAAAATGAGGAAAGCAAAACCAGCTACAAAGTAAGCTTGAGAGACCGAGGGAGATTAATCAACCACACAGGTCTGCCTGATTTATATTTTCACGCCTGAGGGCGGATGTACCACGCAAGGCGATCCATCTTTTTCTTTTTCTTTTTTTTTGCACACTTGGGAACTTGAGTAATAAATTGAAGCTCATGGTATCTACTCATATTATGTCCTGGTGCGTGATGAGCCCCTGACTGTTTTCTTTCTGGTAGTCCTAGTGTGGGGCCACGGTGCCATCTATTGGCTGCAGCATCCGAGCTCCGTAGCATCGAGTCTTTGGGGTTTTTGCTTGGGGCTCCTCGTAGGTCTTTTCAAGTGCCGTCCCTCAACTCCGAGGAACAGCGCGTTGCGTGTCCATCCATGTCGTGCTGACTCGTAGCAGATGACAGGTTGTTCAGTCTCATCTGTGGAAGCGTATTTGGTGTGGGGAGTGCACTTCCTCTCTTTAAAGGAACAGGATTCCATCACGGGGGAGACAGCGTATATTTTGGCTGTCAGCATTTCAGAACATTTATAGCAGGAGTAGGAAACCTCAGTTCTGGGGGCCAAATGCGGCCTGCGGCTGGTTTGTCCCCTTTCTTGCTCCTATTCCCAAGCGCAAAAAAAATGACGGCACATGTGCAAAATGGCCACCGGACCTTTTTGCGCAGGTGCGACCTTTTTGAAAATGGCGGCAGTGGCAGCACCTCCGCCATTTTGGAAAAGGGCAGCTGGTATGTGCCAAACATCCACGGTGCCTGTACAAACTGGCTTCCCTTTCCCCGAAAGAATGGTTCAGTGGTGGCGATTTTGCACGTGCGCAGTAATTCCTATTTTTTTATTTTGGAACGCAACTGAAACGAGCTTGTTATCGCGCTATTCCGGTTCAGTTTGGATTAATCTGCAATGGTGTGTAGTTACAGATTAATCCGAATCCAAACTTCCCGCATCTAATTTGGATTAAACTGTAACTACACACCAAAATAAAAAATAGGGGCGATGGGTGGGCACTTGCAGGAATGGCGCCCACAGTGGATGGGGGTGCGTGCATGCTCCCGCGCTTCACCCACCTTCACCTATCGCTCATGCGGAATGGGCGCACAGTCATCCCCCACCCACCTGTGTGAAAGGGGCCACAGACCATTATAATCCAGCGAATTGATGTGTTCAGTGATTTCAATGATATTTAAATCCCAGCAATAGCAGATGTTCTCAGAGAGCACAGCATTGTTTAAGGAAAGCTTTCCAAAGTTGCTTTCTCCCTCTTCGTCTGGACAAAGCAGATACGCATAATTATCCATTTCTCCGCCATTTAATCTCTCCATTATTTCTGACCCATATATTTTGGTTCAGTCAAAATGACCAGTTGAACTGACCTGGCTAAATGAATTTCAGGTGCAAACATGATGACGATGGTTGGCCATCCTTGTGATGCAGGAGATAGAGACACCCGATACTGATGGAGGTTCAACCTCCCCTGGTTACTCGGGCTTGGAGTGCTTCTGAATCCACCTCTGCACCTGGAACATCTGGCCGTAGCGGTGGCCAGGAGTGCTTTTCACCAGCTGCATCTGGTGAGAAGGCTGTGACCTTTTCTATCCGATATACTGACCCAGCCGAGTGGTCGCCATCATCTCTGCTTTCGTAACCTCGAGGCTAGATCACTTCAGTGCGCTGTACGTGGGGCTGCTCTTGGGGACTGTTTGGAAGCGGTAGCTGGTGCAGAACGCGGCGACTCGGCTCCTGTCTGGGGTGGGTTGCTGTGAGCACCAGCTGTGCTCCAGAACGTGCACTGAACTTCAGTGGCTTTCCAGGCGCCACTCAAAGTGCTTCATTTGGTCTTTCAAGCCCTCGATGGCCTGGGACCCACATACCTCCAAAGACTTCCCCCGCCTTCCCCCTGTGTTCCATTGGGATTCCTGCTATCAGGTGGGAACAATATCGGCAGAGCCGGCCTTACCACAAGGTCACCTGGGACAACCGCCATAGCCTCCGTCTTTCTTGGGGACTCCGCACCGGCCCCCTGTTTTCACCGGAGCAGGGGCCCCCACTCCCACCCAGTCGGGCCCAAACATGGGCCTTTGGGGCCCCTTGGAGGGAGGGGGACAGCATTTTACCTTCACCCTAAGCCCCCGCAAATGTTAAGCCTGGCCCTGCCAGTCGGGTCCATACGGTGAGGGTGCACAGAGGGGCGTTCTCAGTGGCTGCCCCGATATCGTGGAACGCCCTGACCCGCTAGAGGTTCATCGAAATCTGAGCGTTTTCCAGAGGTCATGTAAGACTTTTCTTTTTGGTCAAGCATTTGGCAGGCAGGGATAGGGGTATGGGGTAGGGGTTGTTAGGGATTTGTATGGTTTTGTGTACTTTTAAATTATGTTGTTATCCACCCTGAGCCTTAGGGGAAATTTAAATAAATAATATTTACTTGAATATTTGGAATGCTATTCAAATACGGGAGCAATATCGGCAGATGTAAAAATTGCTATTTGCTTGTGCTGTGCAGTCGGCTCACTCTACAGCAGCTCTTTGAGGAGTTAAGGGCGCGAGTCCCGTTTGCAGTAAGGTATGGGAAAGCTCCCTTTGATGCGTGCAGGCAGACAGATTAGCAGATGTGTATGTTTGGTGGCGTAACCGGACTGGAGTATCCAAACCAAAGCCAACTAACTAGTCTAGTTTCAGCGGTGAGTATTTGGATGTTCCAATAGCTCTCAAGAAGCAAATAATAGTCGCGAAACATAAAAAATGTGCAATTAACCAAATGAGAGAGGCTAATTGATCCGTAAGCAGCAGCAGCAGAGAGAGGAAATTTGCCGGCCAGACATGCAAGCATCTCTTGAATGCATCCCTCCATGATCGCATGGGCTACAGATCTTTCTACTGTGAATGTAGTGCAGCTAGACGCACACAGCTCTGCAAAGCACACTCATCCCGCTGCAGCTGCAGTTTATGCAAATGGGAGCTTCCCAGCTTTCAAATCTCTCTTCTGGAAGGATTCCCATTCCATGCCTCTTCCCACTGTACACTCACCCACTCAAGTTCTTTCCCTGTGAGGAAGGGAAGCAGTGTTTGGGGACTTCCACCTGTCACAATTTTAAAGTGCTAGAGCCTGTGGGTACCGCCACAGAGTTACTCACCCTGTGTTGATTTGTTGGGGGGTGTTTCTACTCCAGTGTAAATTCGGGGGAAGAGATTCCTCAAAATCTGTGGAGGATTTACCACATGGCATTTGTTTCCATGGCTGTTCATGGGAAATGCCACTTGAAATTTGTGATGTCACAGTCCCCTTAGGTGCTAACACATACATCTGTCGGTTTCTGATGCTGGGGGTGGGGATTGTCTTGGGCTGTTTTTATACAAGACGCACCCACTCATCCCCACACAGTGGACATGGGTGGGTGCGTCCCGTTTGAAAGTGGTGGCGGATCGGTGGATGTGCACGCGTGCTCCCGCGAAACAATCGCTTCCACCCACCCACCTCCCTCCACCCACCGTCCCCGCACCGAGCAACCACTGAAAACACAAGTTGCTCCATGCGGGAGCATGGGTGGGGATGGATGTGCGCCCACCTACACCTACACCTACACACACACACCCTGCCCTCGCAGTGGCACGACCATGAACCACCGCTTGGTGGGGGACGGTCCATTTTAAAATGGCCTTTTTGCGAGCTGAAATAAATATTTTCAGAAATGTAGCTATCCAACAACTAAGGATGCTTTGGATCCATCTGGACCAAGGATGGGGAACCTTTTCCTTCTCATGGGCCATTTTGCAAAATTAGTGCCAGCTCTTCAAGCTGGAGAGGAGTTGTGGGCGGGGAGTTGTGTTCTTAAGGGATGTGATCGGAGTGGGGGAAGGAAGGGCAACGTCCAGATAGTGGATTCATTCCCCATCCTTGAATGCATGCTTTGATTTCTGCTCCTTTCTCCTGAGCTCGTTCAGGGCTTAGGGGGAGAGACTGGATCTACAGGCTACAGATGTATACCCCAGTATCCTGTAATCAGCCAGATCCATGGTGTCCGGTCCACTCTGGCAAGGACCAGCAACTTGGCGGTTTATTGTTTGGTGGTTTAGTCAGTTAATCATTTTACCAATTGATCGCATAATTGTGGCGTACCGTTTGCCCATAATTCCATTCTTTTAACTCCCTCCCCCCGCCATTCGCGATCTGATTTCAGACTCGCAACGGTAACGTTCGGTTATGAACAACCTCTACAAGTCAGGGACCCGCTGAAGGCTCCGGGACCCCAACAGAACTCCCATCTGTGGTGAGATTATAAATGACCCCCACCACTTCAATTCTCAATACCAGGCCCGGCCCACTGCTCCTTCCTGTCCGAATACCTCAAGCACCCGAACAGCCTGCCCAAAACAGGTTGCCCCTGTGTTGTCCCAACTTTGCAGACCAATTTCACTTGCAGAACCATGCTTTTTAGTTTCAGTCTTAAGAAAGCAGCATTTACCAGCCCTGAGGGAAACTTGCAGCTAATTTATCATTTGAAATTTCTTTTGATCTCCGCGTCTCGCGTTCTGATTAAATCGCTGGAGCAGGGCATGATGGGGGCACCTACGGGGAGGAGAGTTTTTAATGGAAACGGGCAGCATTTCACACTAGTAATTTAATTTTGAGTCCCAGTATCTTGATAAACGGGCAGCGGCGAGAGCAGATGAAGTGCTAATTTGAATGTACTGTTCATTCTCCTTCCAAACCCCAGAGCCTGCTGCACATCAAATAGGGGTGTGCAATTTTGTATAGTTTTATTAATTATGAAAATGAATGGAGCTCCCCTTCGTTTTTGTAACTAAGATAATGAAAATGAATGAATAAGCAAACTACATTAGTTTTCATTTTTATTTTCCATTTAATTTATTACATTTTAAAAAAATAATTAAATCACTCCGCAGGGCTCTACTAGCGGGGTGAACACTGCGTTCGTCTCGGTAATGCTCACGCACAAAGTGGTATTTTGCGTGTGCGCATTACCGGGATGAAGGCGGTACATGCTAAATCGGTATACGGTAAATGGTCATTTGCGGGAAACGGTAACAGTAAACGGTATTTTTAGAAAAAAATCTCAACTGAAGTTTCAGTCTGTTATTGAGATTGTACTGAGATCTTGGTGACGATTCTTGATTCTCGAGATATTTTTGCAAGGAAAAAATTGCTGCTTGTTTCAGCCCTTCCGCATGCACCACTTGGCTGTTGGGAGCTCCCCCCGTGCATGCGCGCCCCTTTCGAAAATGGCGCCGGAAGCGTTGACACCATTTTGAAAAGGGGCCGCACATGCGCAGTATGGCCTTAGTGACCATTTGTGGCTGCACAGTGATTTAAAAATTATTATTATTATTATTATTTTTAATAAAATAAAATGCAATTTTTTAAAAAAATAAATGAAAACGGTAGAGACCTTTAAGAACACCCCGCACCCCCCCAAAACAAAAACAAATGGGGTTTGGGAAACAAAAAAAGGAAAAATAAACCAAAACCAAGTCAGCTGCTCACCCCCGAGAGCAAAGACTGTCGTCCTAACACAGCTCTGCGAGGCTTACAAAAAACGCAACGGTTCTTCATACTTGTTTTGAAGTAGCGAGCTAGAAAATGTTATGACCTTTAAGGGAAGAAACTCCCCTCAAATTAGCTCCTCGCCCCCATGGATGTCTCATTGATGCTTCTCCTTATACGGTCTTATCCTTCAGGATCCCCTCTCCCTGCCCTTGAAACTAAGCTAACCACCAGCACCTGTAATTTCTCAACTTCATTAATGTCAATCCCTCTGTTCTCCTCCTTTGTCCATCGTAGATTGTAAGCCCATCGGGGCAGGGACCTGTCTGTAATCCTGACACTTCAGAGCCAGGCCCATTGCTTGTGCTAGAAATAAGGTTTCATAATTAACAGACCTCCAGCGGAGCTCAGGCTTCACTCGTCAGTAGTCACTTGTCCTGTGCAGTTGGTGGGCAGCCTCATTCACACGTCTGGAGATTGCACGTGTCAAACCCCCTTTGTTTTACACAATTGATAATCTGCTTCTTAGGGGCTCTCTGCAAAGTTTCTCTATATTAGCCACGTTTTCAAACCTCCCTATCCCAGTCCTTGCCGGAGGGACTGGAAACGGTGCATCCAGCTAGCAACCGGCTAGTGGTAGATAACCCTTTCAGCTCTCCGGCAGACCCTTGATTGGCCAGAGAATTAGGAGGTTATCTCTTTGCTGTTGTCTTCCTGATTTTGAGGGTTGGAGCAGTTGACAGGAAGGTCATGTAGGAGGAAGACCGCCTGACATACTCGTATGGCATCCATCCCAGAGGCAACTGGCAGAAATCTGACCAGGAACCAGTTGACCGAAGTGAATAATATTAGCTGGGGTTGATGTGATGAGAGAGACGTGGACTGGGGGAAGGCACCACTATCACGCAGAGTGGAGAATATCAAAGATCTGTATTTATTTATTTATTTTTCTTCCTGTTTATTTGAAAGTGCGGGGGATGCAACGCGTAGCGTCCAAGCAAAGCTTGGATGGATGTTCCAGGTTGCCGACAAGTCGTGCGAGCAGTCGGGAAAGCACTCATTAAGCCTCCTACCCTGTCTGCTATAATAAGCAGAGTAAATTGCTGTGCATTTTCAGTCCCGTGCTGAAGCCACGGTCGATATTTAAATCCCAGCAATAGCAGATGTTCTCAGAGAGCACAGCGTTGTTTAAGGAAAGCTTTCCAAAGTTGCTTTCTCCCTCTTGTGGACAGAATGGTTAGCTGTTTCGTCAAATTTATTTATTTGACTAAACCCCTATTTATCGGGGTTAGGGGGAAGGAAATTCTGCCCATAATCCATTTCAGGAGCAATCGGAAACAAGCGAGGGTTGCAAATGATGCAACATGGAGGTCTAATCAGAGCGGGAGGGCTGTCGAGAGGCGCTGCGCTGATTCAGAACTGCAGGCAGGCTGGACCGGACGTCCGTGACCAATTTTACCACTGATTGCGGGTGCTGAGTTTACATGCCAGCGTGACTCCAACTTCCTCTAAAATTGCATTCCTTAACGATGCCCAAATGAGCGTCGGCGGGGCTGTGCACACGACCGCTTGAACCTGTCCAAAGTCAGCCTAGTGTATGAAATGTAGTAAAGTGTTAGGAAGTTAGTTTTGTTCTTTACTTACTATTTATCATTTCTATAGTGGTGCTACATGTACACAGCACTTTACAATCACAGATTTTGGAGACAGATGCCGTCTCAGTGGGCTTACAGTTTAAGATGGACAAGGAAGAGGGGAACACAGGCACACAAACATTCCCATTTTACAGATGGGGAACTGAGGCTTAGAGGTCGTGACTTGCCCCCAGGCCACCTAGTGAGTTCATTGGCTGGGGTGAGATTCAAACCCTAGTCTTCCAAGTCCAGCAACGTATCCACTGCACCGCACCGGCTTGAAATTTTGCCATCTCAGGAAGTGGGATCGATTTTAGGTCTGGAACTCGTCTTCGTGTTCTTGCCAAATCTCGGCAAGAATTGGCTTCTCACCGAGATTTAAGAGTACGAGAATGGGTCAAGAATTGGCTGATTCTCAACCCGTTCTCGTGAAAAAATTGCATGTCCGAAACCCGGCACTGCGCATGTACGAAATGGTCACTGTGGTCATTTCTGCACGTGCGTGGCCCCTGGCAGCCATTTGTTTATGCGCAGATTGTTTTACAGGCAACAAGAATCTCACAAGCTTTTTCTAGAACCTTCAAAAAACACTCTGCGTCTCCAAAAATGGCTGCCGGGCCCCGCTTATGCGCAGAAATGCATTTTGGACATTTTCTAGAATCTCGTGAGATTCTCGACAATTTCAACAAGATCTCATGAAATCTCACGTGGGGCTATGAGTATCTCGTGCAGTCTCATGAGAATGTACAGGGTTCTCGTTTCAGCACTAACAGTTTCCAGATCATTTCCCAATACAGACGCCATCCCGATTTACCAACTTTGTTTCTTGGATCTCATTCCCATGTTATCCTGTTTTTCCCCCCTCACCTAATGTCCTCGCTAAGTGTGCTTTTGTTAAATTTAAATGAAATCTTCCATTTTTACAATCTTACAACTTGGGAGGAAAGGATCTCCCTCTCTCTCAAGGTAACCTGAGGTAACGTACCCTAACTCACAATCTTCAACTGGTTTGGGCCAAAACTAGAGCTGAAGTGGTTATACGTATGCCTACCGGTAACCATTGGATTTATGATAACGGAACCAAGAATGATCAGTTACCGAGTGGTAACTGTTTATTAACCAATGGCTTAATTGAGTTACCGCATGACTGACTGCATTATCACTTTGTGCCGTTCCGTTTTCCCATCTTTTCCACCGTTACTGGCTAGTTCTATTTACCAACAATTCCTTTCGTGTTTTTACCTCCCCGGAATCTGATTTCAAGTTTAACTCAGTTTCCCATTGGATACCTGGTTGAAATCTGCCAGATGTAATTTTGGTCTGAGAATAAACAAGAAATACGGAACACAGAAATATAGTAAATCCGTTACCGGGCAAATCAGCGACCCAGGATCACTTCCATTTTCACCATAGGCTGCAATGAGGAAAACACAGTGAACATATGTACCTGATTGTATGATAACTGTATTAATCATCATTTTGGTGAATCGGTTAACCGCTGAATCAGTAAAGGAGTGGGATCAAGAGCAAGGGGGTCAGGGAGCAAGATGAGACAAGAGATGCACACAGAGGCAAGACAGGAAGCAGATAAAGAGAAATAGTTGCTCCATCCAGTTTCCGGGCGGTGGTGATGCTGGCAAGCCTTATATGCCGGCCGGCAGCCAACCAGGAAGCTTGGAGGTGTGGCAGGAGCTGGAGTCGGACAAGAGGAGCGTGGCTAGGGAAAGCTAGAGAGCGCTCTTGGGGGGGTGGCTGGTCCCACAGCAGGCTGAGGTGGTTGTGCAGGTGGACAGCCACCACTCCAGGAGCCCTGAGGGTGGGAGTTCAAGGCAGGGGCCTGATGGAAATGAACTAACCAAATGAACTGAAATGGCAAAAATGGGTAATCGATCGAAGATTCATGATTTGGTTGGTTTTGGTAGGTATTCGTTCCGGGTCTCCTCGGAAGCATTGGCCAGGAATGGTCGGTTCTGGATCCAGAGGAGCTGGGGGCCGTGGGCAACATGGCGGGTTAGGCCCCCTCTTAGCGTAGATCCATTTGATGGACACACACTGGCTCGCCCATTAAACGAAAAAGGAAACTGTCGCCATCATTTGTTTTTGATGTTCAGTTAAAACAGGGCCACGGACAGAGCAGCAACAAGATCCCGCAAAAATGGGTAAACTTGGCAGATTTCCGGTACCTGACCCAATCTGCCACTGTTGGATGCTAATCGGTACCCAATTAGAGCTCCGTGCGTTGGGATGAGCGGGAATGCGTGTTAGGCAGGCGCGTGCATACACCCCCATTCACTGCGGGCGCCATGTCGTTCACACGGGGCTCCCCCACCCATGAACATGCAGTGTGTGGGCGTGGCTTGGCTTGGGGGCAGGAGCCTGAGAAAGGCCTATGGGACGCAAAATTCCTAAGTCCGGCCCTGTAAATCAGTCACTAATCGGTACCCGATTAGTCAGTACCACTTCAGTCAGTACATTGGTAGTCAGTACCGATTTACTGACCGAATCAGTCAGTAATTGGTACCAGTCAGTAAGCAGTATCAATAATTACCCGTTTTTGCAGGTAACCGGGCACGCAATTGGTATTTGGATAACCCACTGGGTACTCGACGACACAGTGCCTAAAATTGCGGGTATTAACTGTGGGTAATAAATCAGATCCCTGTTTTCAGCTCTAACCATGGGGCTGATCTCGAATGGCACTTCTGGTGCACCTGTGACCTGCACTCTGGCTTTACCTCTTTTTTTATAACTGCCCCCAAACCCCCATAACAGCATGTGTTACTTCTTTGATCTCCCTGTACCCTTTTTATCATTACAGGTCTGAGGATACGGCTGTTCAACTTCTCCCTGAAGCTTCTTACCTGCCTTCTCTATATCGTACGGGTTCTGCTTGACAATCCAGAAAAGGGGATAGGATGGTGAGTATCTCCGTATAGCACCGGGGTTTCTCTCCGATCCCCCTTCTGAAGCTCTATGTGGGGGCTCCCTAGAGTCTAACCCGATTTCGTACTCTCAGGTATTGTCAGGATAAAGATTTCAGGATTGTGGGAAATTTTTCAGGTATTATTTTGATTTCATAGGTAATTCCAAGGACTTGAAAAAACAGCAAGAGAAATTTTGGTTTTTGCAGGTACTAGTATCCAAATCTGTACCCGAATATCGCTCAGATACCCAGGGAAAAAAATGAAAATTTCGGTTGCCTTTTTTTTTCCTTCTTTTTTTTTTTTTTTTTTTTAAAGTACTTGAAATTACCCGGAAAACCATAATAGTACCTGAAAAATTTCCTGAAGTCCAGGACAAATCGGTATTTCCGTATACTGGTTTGTCGTTTTTTCAACATTTGAGTCTTTCAGATAGACTGAAAATTGGTTTGGGTGCCTATTCATGCTTGGAGTTTTAGGTTCGATTTGGGTGCCAGAAATTTGAGCAGTGTGCTTGTTTTTGTGGGTACTTGTTTCCGTTCTAATCATGATCGTTTCTAAGCTCTGTTAGTTTTGAGGCCCCTTTCGATTATGCTTGGAGCTAGGTTGTTGGTAATGGTTTGGCAGGGCTTGTGAAGATGGCCTCAAGAAGTTTCACCAGAGGTCGCTCTTCCATGATGCGTAACCAGACCTCTCAGTGCTACGTGGATACTTCTTTTCCTCCTTACAAACTGCAGGGGTTGGGTAATTTCTGTTTGGTAGCCGAGGAATCAGCGGTAGACTCTGTCCCTTGATGAGCAAGAGAGGATTACATGAAGGAGAACTGAAATGCATTTGCCGTAGCTATTGTGTATGCCTGAAGATTGTTGTGTATTCTGAAACACTGTTGACTTTGGGAATGATCTTCATCTTGCATGTTTGTTTCTTCATTTTGGTTATTTTTTGGCTATTTCAGTTTGTTCATTTTGGATTACAGCTAAAATGGGAACCTGATTTGGTACTTGTGGGTAATGCCTGCATTTTCGGGTACTGTTTCGGGTATCTGAATCGGTGCCCAAATACTGTTAGAATAGTCTGATTATGATTATGAGCATTAGCATTAGCATTTATATATAGCGCCAGAAGTGTACCTGGCACTTTACAGAGAATAAAATAGTCACGGTCCCTGCCCGAGAGCTTACAATCTAAAGACAGGGGGAGGGGAGACAGGGAAGGGGGAACAGAGGGAGAGACAAGGGAGCCAACATTCATGAGGATGCGAGAATGGGAGTTTGCAGATAACACGTAGGGGATAATCCTGGGTGGGGATGGTTAGCAGGAGTTAGGAAGGGCGGAGTGGAAGAGGTGGGTTTTGAGGAGGGACTTGAAGGTGCGGAGGGTGGGGGCAAGGTGGCCGAGGGCAGGGAGGGAGTTCCAGGCATGTGGGGCAGCGAGGGAGAAGGGACAAAGGTGGTTGGGGGAGCAGTGGAGGCGTGTGAGGATGAGGGAGGGGATGGAGGAGGAGCAAAGTGCTAGAACAGGGGTTCGGAGGGAGATCAGGGAAGAGAGGTAGGGGGGAGCAAGGTTATGAAGGGCTTTGTAGGTGAAGATGAGCTTGTGCAGAATACGCTCAGGAAGGGGAAGCCAGCGGAGAGAGGAGAGGAGAGGCTGCACATGATCGAAGCGACCCAGGGGAGTTTTGAACAGAGATGAGGGAAGCAAGGTGACAGCGGGGAAGGCTAGCGAGGAGGAGGTTACAATAGTCAAGGCGTGAGATGACTAGGGCGTGGATGAGAGTTTTGGCAGAGGAGACAGACAGAAAAGGGTGGATCTTAGCAATGTTGTGCAGGGAGAAGCGGCAGGATTTGGCCACGGAGTCAATGTAGGGTTTGAAGGTGAGGTGCGAGTTGAAGATGAAGTCTAAGCTATGGGCTTGGGGGACAGGGAGGGTGGAGACCCTGTCAATTGCCATTGACAGGGTCTCCACCCTCCCTATCCCCCAAGCCCGTAGCTTAGACTTCATCTTCAACTCGCACCTCACCTTCAAAGGGAGGGAGAGGGAGAGGAAGGATTGGGAGGGAAGATCAGGAGTTCAGTTTTCGCCATGTTCAGTTTGAGTTGGCGTTGAGACATCCAACGCGTTGAGTTGGCGTTGAGAGATCGGAAAGACAGTTGGTGAGACGAGCTAGGACAGAGAGGGAGAGGGAAGGAGTGGAGAGAGAGAGTTGAGTGTCGTCAGCGTATAGTTGGTATTGGAAACCGTGGGAGGCAATGAGTTTGCCTAGGGACTGGGTGTAAATAGAGAAGAGGAGTGGGCCAAGGACAGAGCCTTGGGGAACCCTGACTGAGAGGGGCAGGGAGGAGGAGGGGGAGGAGTTAGGAAGAGAAACATTAAAGGAGCAGCCAGAATAGGAGGAGAACCAGTCGAGGACAGAGTCCCAGAATCCCAGGGAGTGAAGCGATTCAAGCAGGAGCGAGTGGTCAACCATGTCGGGACAGCAATGCCTCCTGGATCCCATGGCTGTTTGATCAGGCGTGAAATCCTTTCACGCCTTAAAATAAATAAATAAATAAATAAAGTAATTAATTAATTAATTAAATAAATAAAATAATCCATGCAACTTCTTAAGGCCTCTCTGTTGTTAAAATACAGTTTTGGTCACTTCAGTTAGCCAAGCAACGGTTCCATCTTTGCGGACATTTCTGCGAAAACAGAACAGTTGTTTAATATTTCGACCGGATTTCCAATCAGAAATATTTCCAATTGGACTCGCCGGTTGAAATATTTGAAAAAGATCATACGCTCCTGCTACCATTTTGGATAAGGGCAGCGCCATTTTGCACGTGGTCACATAGCCTTCTTCATCCTCATCTTATTTTGTCCAAACTTATCAGAATGAATGACTGGACCGACATCATTCGTTCCGAGTTCGTTTGGACCAGAATTCAACCCTAACCTCAGTTTAAGGAGGATACGGACAAGCTTGAGAAGACAAAATGATGAAGAGGCTGGAGAGAGAGACCTGTGAGGAGAGAATGAAAGAGGGGTGGATGTTTAGCATAGAAAATAAAAATGAAGGGATTACTGTTTTCAAATACATAAAAGGCTGCTATAATTGGAGCCCACTTGATCTCTATAGACATTGGGGATTGGCTTAGAGATAATGGGCTTAAATGGAAGGAGAAAAGAGTTAAGCGGTGGAATAATTTGCCATGGGAAGTCTGAAACGAGTACCCGAAGAGGTTTACCCACTGAATTTGTGGTACTTAGTTTAACCCAGCACCATTGGGTACTAATTGACAGAATAGAAATGGATAAAATAATAATCCATCATTGGTACCAACAAGTTACACCATCTCCCGATTATATTGATTTATGTCCTGGAATACTGACCTCCGGTCCTGATATTTTGAGTTTATGCCCTGATGTTCGCTACGTTCCTCTACCAATTTACCGATTGGTAGCCAGTAAATTGGTGACAGTAAAACATGTTCCCCCCCCCCCCCTGGAAAATAGAGTACCCAATCCAGTTCTTGCGTAGGCTGTCAAGTACCTGACATGGCACTCAAATTTGCGGATATTACTTGCGTATACTAAACCAGGTCTGCATTTGGCTGTACTCCAGAGCAGCCAAAACACACAGCTACAAAACTGATACCAACACAGATGGGATGCTCTGTATTGGCTATGGAGCGAGGTGTCTAGTAGTCTACAAAAGCATCCAAAACTCACTTGCTACTAGGGATGGGAAAATCTGAATCGGATTAATATAATTCACTCGATTTTCATCAGAATGAGATTAATACGATCTACCCAATATTCCTGATCCATGCGATTTTGCGCACTCACACATTTTCCCCTCTCTATTAATGCAATCCACCACAATTTACTAGGCAATTTGGCCCATTCATCATTATAGGATTGTGGCTTAGAATGATGGATGGTCCGTTGAACTGAATAGGTTTGAAGTCAATGGGGAGAAAATACAATCCTATTCCGATACGATTTAAAACTGATTAAACTGAATCCAATTCTGATTTTCAATCTGATTTTCCATCCCTACTTGCTACTGGGCAAGGGGACGTTGCTCCACCGCAAACATTTTGAGTAGACAAGCTCGAAGTATCTTTTGCAACTGAGAAGACTTTGCCCGATCCAGTTGGCCCCCATGGAGCAATCCAGCTTGACAGTCTCGGAAATCTGGTTGACTTTCCAGAAGTTGCTTTTTGAAAATCCACTCAGGCGTTTCCAGTGGGGTTTGAAGCTGTCCTCTTGTCATCTCCCTCTCAGAAGAACTGAAATGTCAGCGCTGCTCTGATATGGGAAAACTCGGCTACACGCTTTCTAGACCCAAGCCATGCGGAACACGCTCAAGCAAATCTCCGTGCAGCGTGACGGAGCAGCTGTTTGCGGGTCTGTAAGTACCTGAGTCCTGTCAGGAAAATCATGGTAAATTAAAGGCAATTCTGAGACTCCCAATGACTCCAGTGGTGCTGTTGTGGAGTAGGAGTGGGGAACCTCGGGCCTAGGGGGCCAACGGTATCTTGTGACTAGTTTTTATTTGCTTCCATTCTGGTTGCGCTTGGCAGTCGAACAGCATTTGAGTGCCGATTTGGATCCCAGGAATGGTACCCCAAAATGCAGGTAATATCCAGGGGTACCAAATCATGTGCCTGTTCAGAGCCCCCTGGAGGCTTCCAACCTTCTCGGATAAGCCATGAAATTCAGCTTATCGCTTTGCGGTATTTCATAGCCTCCTGCTTGCAGCTTTATCCTAAGGGTGACTATAATGACATGCTAAGTCGCTTTCCCGTTCTGCAAAGGGTGCACAAGTCAAACTGGCGTGGAGTTAAGTGTTAAGTCAGCCGTTGCTGAATCTTGCAGCAGTCGTTAACTATTTGTTGACATTTTCAAAGGCCTTTGTTTCAGATCCTAGCGCAGCTTTGAAAAGAAATAAGCGTTGTCATTTAAGAAGTTGGCAGGCGATGAAGCACATCAGCATTGCTCCATGTTTGAATCTTTCTTCTCTTATTTCTTGTAGTCTTTTTGCCTTGTACGTGTCTGTAAATCTCTTTCAGAACCAGGGCACAGCATAAATTAAGTAGCATTTTGGTGGTTCTCTTTGCCAAGACTGTTTATCTGTGTCTGAAGCAGAGCTGGACAACAGTTGGATAACAGTTTTCAGTTCACACCCACAAAAAAATAAAAATCCATCCGAATACAAAATCGCTTTAGAAATATCATTTATTTTTCTGAAAATGTCCAAGTTTCATTTTGTTTCCATGCATGTAGACAGAATGCGTTGACGTTAGGGAAGCACAATGTCAGTTGTAGTTTTTCTCAACCGTTTGGGCGTCTCCAGATTCTCTGATCCATTTGGGTCTTGTTGAAATAGTAATTTGTCATCAAAATTTAAGAATGCAAGTGTAGCAGGGTCAGGCTGGGTTAGCACCAGCTTGGGAGGTGGAGGTGCTGAGGCAGCGCAGGATAATATCTTAATGCGCTTCAGTTGAGCTAGCCTACGGAACCAGGCAACCACAGACTTGAGTAGGGCTAGCTGGCCTGGACATGGCTGAGGCAGGCTAAAAGGTTGAGCCTAGAACTCAGTAAGGAATAAAGAACACTTTGGTAAGATCCCATGTGGACCTGGGTCTTTGGGGGCTGGATCCTGAGAAGACTTACCTAAGGGCCCAGTGAGCCTGTTATGGTAAGTGCCACCATAATCCAATGGTCCATCCGGCCCAGCATCCTCTCTCCCAACAGTGGTAGCTTCCGTTGTTTAGGAGAAGGGCACAATAGGTCATCATTTGAGCGGAAAGGAGGACCCACAAAAATTGGTAAACCGGTTGAAATTGTGGTATCCAACCTTCAGGCACTAATTGGTACCCAATGAATACCCGATGTATTGATTGACTCTTTTTGGTCCCAAACTTCCAGTACCGATATTTTGACTTTCCATCCCATTCCTGTATTGATTTACCATTTTACTGATTGGCAAATTGTAATTTGGTAGCTTGGTAATGGCTTACTCAGTATTTCAGGATAGTCAGGTACCTAATTTTTACAGGGGTAGCCCTC
Organism: Sphenodon punctatus; assembly: GCA_003113815.1. Lineage (NCBI taxonomy): Eukaryota > Metazoa > Chordata > Lepidosauria > Sphenodontia > Sphenodontidae > Sphenodon > Sphenodon punctatus. The sequence continues at coordinate 5,666,396 of QEPC01012679.1, read as the reverse complement.
TGGGTACCCAATATTGGGGGTGGTTTGGAACAACTGTTCCGTTTTCGTGGACGTTTCTGCCAGAACGGAACAGTGGTTCATAATTTTGGCTGGAATTCCGATTGGAACTTTTTCCAATTGGAATCCCATTTGATTATTTTTTAAAAAAAATAAATCAATTTGCATATGCGTAAAATGACCGCTGGGGCATTTTCCGCATGAGCAAAACCAGCCTGGCGGTCATTTGTGCAGATTATCATAATATTTCGTTTTCATCAGATCAGAAATCGGAAAGAACAATTGACCTGATTGTTCCTTCTGATTTTCATTCAGACCGAACAAAATGCCAGATTCTGATGGAGTCGGAACCAAGCGAAGATTTTGACTTCAGCCCTACCTGAAATTGTGGGTATTGCCCACTGGTATCAAATCAATTACCCATATAAACTCTATGGAATGATCCTCTCCTTTTACTCCCAGCACTCAATAACCAGAGGGAATTTAATACTAGGACCATATTTATTTATTTTTTCTAGACTTGGCCGCAGCCTTTATTGACTGGATTTTTCTTGTGTTGTGTGTGCACGTGGGTTTTTTCTTTAGTTGGGAATGCGTAAAACAGAACTACACATCCTTCAACCAGTTAGCTGCAGAAATAAACTGGTGAGTTGCCGATAGCGTCTATGTTCACTTACACCTCAGCCCAGTCCAGACAATAGCTGAGGAGCTCATTGTTATGAGTTTATGATGTTTGCGGCTTTCCAAAAGCACGTCTGACTCTTAGAGGTGTTTTAGCCAAGAAGCGGGGGTGGAAGCACGGGGGATGTGCGGAGAGAGAGAATCCCAGTTAACACAGGCATCAGGATGCACAATGAGTAGATGTATTCGCTGTTCAAAGTTTGGAAATAGCTCATTCACCATGCAGAGGGTATTCTCAGTAATCTGCTTAACAAAACTCTCTAATGTCCCTGCACGCTCACTGGGACTTTTAAGGGGTGTGTTTGGAAATAATTTTATTGCCAGTGGCCTGGGCAAGATTTTATACCCAGGTTTGCATTTTCACCTTCTGAGCTAGTGAGCTTTGTGAACAAAGGCCTGCTTTCAGCTGTGTCTTCCCTGCGTCAAATGAAAGGTGCCCCCACCCCCTGAGAGTCTGAAAGACTGAGCTTTGCAGGCAAAGCTTTGCCTCTCTGAATCCGAATAGCAGTTGCCTGTTTGAGAAATAGATAGAGACCAAGGAGTTCAGATATTTGTCTTTTATCGCACCAGCTTTTGTTGGTGCCTATGAGATGTTGATTGATCCAGTGAACGAGATGATCTGGACTGCTTTCTTTCCGTCCATCGATCACCATTTTGAGCATGTGCAAATTGTTGATCGGAATTCGGAACTTTTACTACGATAAAATGCTCTAGGGGTCCCGTGGAGGGTGCCCCTGAGGGGTGGGGGAAGGGGCCACCAGAGGCCCCTCGTTTTATCTCCACCCTGGGCCTTGCAAATTCTAAGACTGGCCCTGTTTGGGGCCAACATCACAACCATACTCTCTCTCTCTAGAGCCACACACAGTGGGGAACCTTTTTCCTCCCAGGGGCCAGTGTGAAAATTAGTACAAGCCCCAAGAGCTGCAGAGAAGTTGGGGCGGTGGGAGTTTTAAGGGGTGCACTCAGGAAGAGGGTGGGCGTCCAGATGGTGGATCTCTCCCAAGGACCTGTCCCCTCTCCTTGTGTTCAGACTCTCATCATTGCTCCCTTCCCATCTGCTCACTTTTCCAGGGGTTCGGGGGTAGGAAACTCAATCCAGGGACCAGAAACAGGAACTGGAAAAGGAACAAATAAAAAGCTTGGCCATTTGGTGCCCAAGCCCAGAGGCTTCCTACCCCTGCCCTAGGATGGCGTGATCTGTCAACATTGCTGTCCCAGCCGCTGAAACCCATTCCAACTCAGGACCAAATTGCTCTGTCTTTGCAGGTCTCCAATCGTTTGGGTGGATCGGAAAATGCCTCTTTGGGCGATACAGGTGAGTGAGGGAACCACAGGTGATGCCACTGTAAAAATCCATCTCACGGAGATGCCCAGCTGTCTATTGCGTAAGACGCATGCCAAGCCATTCGTGTTTCTCAGTGCGTTTTCCTTTCGGCGGTCTGTCTGTGACGATTCGTAAGCAGGACGGACTGGTGTTCGCAGGAGTTGGGAATACATTGTGTTCTGTGGGGCGGGAAGTAGCCTTAGATAAAAAGGTTTTTGTCACAAAAGCCTTTTTTTTTTCATCTTTTTTTTTTTTTTTTTTTAAATGATTCTGGCAAAATATTTTGATTCTGCTGCAGAATACTTTTGTTTGGATTGGTTCAAAATGAACGTGTCTCGTATTCAAATAAAAAAAAGAATTGAATCGTCTCTAAAATTCACAAAATTCCCCGGAGTTTTGCGCACCTCTCCCTTCCAGCTCTCCGAACTCTTGATTGCGAAGACTTGCTGTGAAGCAAAGTACAATCAAGGCATCCAGGGAAGGTTTAATATTTCCTCATCTCTTCACCTCCAGGTTTTTTAGATTTTTCTCAGAGCTGGGACAGGGGACGTATCGTTGGTCCAACACGTCTGATCATTTCAGGGCTGGCCTTACAATCTGTGGGGCCCAGGACGAAGATAAAATCCGGCAACCCCGGCAGCCCTGCACCCTTGTCTGTGTCCCCATCCCCTTGGGGGCACCCTCTGTGTGTCCCTATTGGTGGCTGTGTCGTGGGGGGGGCTGTTGGGCAGCAGTGGGGCCCCCACACCCTACCCTAGTAAAAATAGGGCCACTGCGGCCCCCCAGAAGTAGAGAGATGATCGGGGCCCAGGACACCAGATCACTCCGTGGTAAGGCCGGCCCTTGATCGGTTATTAGGAATGGGAATTTGGATTGATTTTTGGATTTGGATTAATTATAGATTCAGATTTTAAAACTTCAGATTAATTACACATTCGGATTAATGAATTTGAATCCCCGACCCACCTCATTCCCCGGGGCCCCAGAGTGGTACTTCCTCGGCCTCAGAGGGCTTGATTGAAGCGCTGTTGTTGTGGTGGCGACGCCATGGCATCCTTCCTTCTCCAGATCTCGCATGCATAGGGCCACCGCCCTTAACCAAAACAGCGGCGACGACATTTTGGCACGTGGCATTTTGGTGAAGAGCAGCGGCCGTTTTGAGCAGGCATCAAATGGCTGTAGCAGCCGTTTTGGCTCATGGGCAATTCAAGAAGAAATCCCTGTTTGTAAATCCGGATCCTAACTGGCCGAGCGTGTTGCGGTTCGGTAACAGCCCAGGGTCGTTACGGATTAATTCGAATCTGTAACGCCCCATCCCTATCGTTCATACATTTTAAAAAAACAAATTTTAAAAAATCCTCTTGAGTCGAAAGGTTTCCCAGGGATAAATAAGCTCTGTCTGAAACTTACAAAGAGAAAAGAGATGCGGAAATAGAAGATTTCATGCCATACAAACCTCTGTATGTGGTAGGGTTGCCTCGGCACCTATGTCTATTTGGCCACTTATGAAAAAATACAGCTTGCAGGGCCTGCACTGACACCTGGGGCACCAACGCAAGTGGGGGCCTTTCTAGTCTTGGGCAATCTTACCCCATTTTGCAAAGCACATGGAAATCGTCCCGAAAATGAGGCCTATTTATTGGTCAGAGCTTTGTCCTAACTCCCCATTTCCTGTTTCAAGCCAAACTTGAGACACCACTAGTCTCTCTCTCTCTCTTTTTTATTCCAGGTTAGCGTCGCTTTAATCAGCTTTCTAGAGACCATGCTTCTCATCTATCTCAGCTACAAGGTAAGGAGCCGCCAGGTAATGCCAGTCCGTAATGACCTTGGCTCAAGACAAGCTGCAACCAGGGCATCTCAAGATTCAGGCACCCCCGATGAATCTGAAGAAAAGGGGGGCCCAAATCATGGATTGGTGCCATGGATCTGGCCTCTATCCTTGTGGGCATGCACCTCCCCTCTGCTCCCTTCCCCTGGGCTCAGTTTTCCAGTGGTTGGAAAGGGGCCACGTAAAAACATGCTACAGGTTGCATTTAGCCCCTGGGCCTGAGGTGCCTCACCTCTACGACCGTTTTCGCATGGCGCTGCGGGGCAGGGGGGATGGGTGTGCGCCGGCGGTGGGTGGAAGTGGGTGTGTTCCCCTTCTCGCGGGCGCACACTCATCTCCCCCCGCGGGTGGGTGATGGGTGGAGGTGGGTTCACCGGGAGTGCCCCCGCACCCCCCTCCCATGGTGTTTCCATGGGCACACACACACACCCCACAGCTTGCACACAGACGCCCACACCCGCCTCCACTCCTAGCGGGGGAGGGGGGGCGTCCATGTGGAAAAGGCCTCTGTTAAGTCAGGAAGAGTGGGACCCTCTAATTAGCGCTCTCTTCTTCAGGGAAACATTTGGGAGCAGATTTTCCGTATTTCCTTCATCCTTGAAATGATCAACACTGTGCCCTTTATCATCACAGTAAGTATCCACCCTGGATGATGATGATGATGATGATTTATTTTAAATCCACTTCAGAAAATGCAGCATTGCATCTGTTTTATGGTGCAACCACAAACAGGCAACTCCCCGGTCAGAGCAAAAGAGCAGGTTCGGCTTTGGGAGGGGAAGGAGACTTTGCCCCCGCCCAAACTGTTCTGCCGGAGAAGATTCAGCTTGCTTCGTTTCTCTGTGTGTGAAACCCAAAGCCGGCTGCATTCCTCGTGGCTTCATGTTGGTTAGCGGAAGGTCTCGTGCAGCCTGAGGGGACTGTAGGGAGCCGAGTCGGCCCGTGAATGCTCGCCCTTCTTCCCCATGCGTGCTGTGCTTGAATAAACCCCAGAAGGCCAATTCTACAAGACCAAGGCCCCAGTTACTGCACTGAGTGCCGCATGGATGGCTTGGCATAACCTTGAGCCAGATCCACGTGGTGTAAAACCCACCTGTGGAGCCTGGTTCTTGACTTCCAGCTGTAGAGACTCATGTCATTGGCCATAAAGGATCCCAGTTCACTCCCCAGTAGGCTGGCCCAAGATGGCAGCCATCCCCAGATGGATAGCATTTACACTAATCTCCTGGCAACCACTTTGCCCTGGTTGCTCTGGCCTATCTGCTTCTCGCTGCCCACTGACCCTCCTGCACCCTTCTGACCTAGTGACCCCAGTCTTTCCACTCACCCCTGCCCATATCCCAGCTTCCCCAGTTGCTTGCTGCCTAGTAGGCCCTCTTTCCTGTTCTAGCAACTCACCTCTCCCAGCATCCTTGGCGACCCCCCATAACGGAGTAGAGCTGAAACAAGTTCCCTCGTTCCAAAAAAATGGGTTGAATTTCCGGTACCTGACCCGACTCAAAATATCGGGTGCTCATCGGTACTCAAATACAGCCTGATTTGGGAACCCGATGACCCAGAATGTTGACTTCTGGTTCCGATGTTTCAGTTTTCTGTCCTGATCCTTTGATTCGTAACCGGAAAATTGGTAAATCAGTAGTGGAAATGTATGATTTTTGGGGGTATATCCAGGTACCCAGATACTCAACACAGCACTTGTTGTATTCCCTGCAGGTAGTATATTAGATACTTGCCCCGGGACCCTATTAAAGCTAGTTCTGCCACTGACAGAAGGGCTGTCGTAGGCCTGTTCCTCTGCAATTCGCCAGTCTCTGGATTTTCCTCAGCGGGGCTAATAAGTGTCTTGCTCCAGGAAGGGGCATTGATGATTTTGTGTGAGTGTTTTCTGAGTAAACATGCCACTAACTATTGTTTTCTAGATATTCTGGTCTCCTTTACGGAATTTGTTTATTCCAGTTTTTCTGAACTGCTGGCTGGCCAAATATGCCTTGGAGAACATGATCGTAAGTACCCTGGGATCCCTCTCTCTTCCCTGTCCGCTGAAGAGTAGGGCTGAATCAAGCTTTCCACCTGTTCGGATTTCGGATTAGAATCAAGCGTTTTGTCTGGAGGGGATCAGAAATTGGGATGGTTTGGGCCGTCATGGGCATGTTCAAAATGGCAGCAGCCCGATGTCGTGTAGGGCTGCCACCAGTTTTCACATGCACGGTATGGAGGCTGCCCAGTTTGTGCATGCGCAAATCAAACACATTTCTTTTTTTAAAACAACAACAACAACAACAGATTCCACCAAAACGGAATTGCAAAGTTTGTTCCTGGTTCCAATAAACAGAAACAACTGGGGGGAGGGATATTCTGTACTCATTTGAATGCAGCCACAGCCTGAGTTTTACCACGTATCTGTCCCTGACTAGCTGTAAATTTCCTGCACCCAAGAAGACCGGAACCCTCCCATACGGAAGAGGTTTATGCTACAGCTGAGTTCCTACCCTGTTCCAAGGGGCACTGAATTCTTTGGCGAGGCTACTCCTGACCAAGATTCTGCCGCCTTCTGCAGAGTCTGGTCACTGTGACACTCTAGTTGAATGTTTCAGCTTCTTGTGTCTGCAGTGTGGTCATCCAGTTGTCCGTCCGGTCGTCCGGAACTGGCTGCTCCAAGTGCTGCCAGTGGGCATTGGCTCAACAGGGCAGACGTTGCTTTATTTAGCTCTCTTCCCAAAGCCGCCTGTTGTTCCGTTTGTCCAGCCTCATAACTATCTCTTCTCTCTTGTCTGGGAACACAACCTCTTGACTGACTCCTCCTCCCCGTCCCACCTTCAGATTCCTTCCTACAAAGTGCTGACAGCTATTGCCCTGGTCCGGCAATGCTTTCAAATATATTCTTAATCCTAAACACGCAAGTAGAGCTAACACAGAGATTAAAATAGTTAACTGTGGATTGTAACTGCAATTCCAGGCAGTCCGTCGGTTAACTGAGCAGAATCCGCAGATTACTGTTTTAGTTCTGCGCGCAAGTATTCCCACTGAAGTCAGTAAGATGGCTCTTTTGCGTAAGCAAGCGTTTAAGAGTGTCGCAGGACCAAAACTGAACTGGTTTGGAGGCCAAGTTCTTTGCAGGATTGGTTTCTTTTTTCCTCACGCTTGTCCATGACTTAGTTGCTTGGCTGCATTCAAAGATTAAAGACATGGGGTAAAACCAAATGTGACGTGGGCCCGCGTTGGCGCGCTGTGGCCCTGGACTCCCCGGTACGTGCAGTCCCACACTGCCAGACGTTGGCCCAGGATTGCCCTGAGGCAGGTAGGCAGCTAGCCTGGGCTGCATCCTTGGAAAATTTCCGAGGACTCAGCCCGGGCCGCGGGCTAACTCTGGCTAAGCCGTGGGCTAGCACATTTGTTTGGGCCCATCGTATTCTCCTTGGAGCAGGGGGCCGCCATGGCCGAGCATTATGGCTGGTTGCCATGACTGTCTGTTGCGATGGGGTGGGGCCAGCGCCCAGACGTTTGTTACCCATGGACTCCAAAAGCAGAATTGCCCTCTTCTTTGTCTCTAGTTAAGGGACTAATTTGGCCAGTGCTGCTCTGTAGAGAAATGTATGCAATGCTTTTCTTAAAGGGCTAAATCCACTTGCTTCCTTTGCAGCCCCCCCTCAAACTCAGTGGGGTTAGCCAGGTATAAGGGAGGTGGTGGATTTTCCTACGTATGTACCTTATTCAGCCACAATGAAGGTGTCTGTTGTTTTCCCAGAATGACCTTCACCGAGCAATACAGCGAACGCAGTCGGCCATGTTCAATCAGGTCCTGATCCTGATCTGTACCCTACTATGTCTCGTTTTCACAGGGTAAGCTCGGGTTCAGCTGAGATTTCTTTAAACCCCTAACTTTGCTGCACAATTCCTCTGTGTTCATGGAATAAGTACAGAAAAGTACGGGTCCTCAAGTGAATTGGTTAGGGGGGGGGCGGGGGGACAGTGCTGCAAAGACGTATCCCCGCGAAGACTTTATGCACTCGATGGCTGCGTTAACTTCACCAAGACACCGGGCACAAAATTTAAATGTATGTGGCAAGATCGGCCAGACTGGAGCTTTGGGGAATGCCGTGGATTGGGGGTGGGCTGACAGGCAGAGATCTATTCTGCATGGGTACCCAGGTGCATTGCTTACTCCCATGCTGATACTTTAGCAGAGGGGATGAGAATAGGACCCTATAGCGGGGTGCGGCTGTTTCCCACAAGTCTTTGCTGGAGCCAGCCCCTATCGCACAAGGGTTCCTCGCTTAAGATTCCGGTATTCACATGTTCCACGCTTCACTGCCCCCCGCTGGCCTGCTTCATCTTGTCATCCCGCGGAGATCAGCACCCTGGCCAGCTCCCAGGCCACTGGAGCAGACCTTCTTGCCCGCCCCTGGCTCACTACAGACTGATTTGATGTGAGCTTGCTGTCCTTCTAACCGCGCAAGAGGCGTGGCCAAAGGAGGGTGCAAGCTCCCTTAAAGGGGCAGATGCCCTTGCACCGCTTGATCTCCCGGGGAGGTTTGCTTTTTGAAGGTACTTATCCCCCACCTACAACCTAATTCTGTAATGACTCTGCCATGAATCTGTCACATCGCCCTGGCCAGCAAAGGAGACCGAACATTCATGCGTTGATGTCCTTCCCCATACCTGGGGTGACTGTCTTTTTAATGGGCGCTCTTCACCCTGTTTTCCCAATAGCCCAGTAAAGAGTGGTTTTTCAATTGCATTTTTCAAGCATGGCCCCTTGAATGCTCACACGTGGGAAGGTACAAGCTTGGGCCAATGGTTCTCCAATTCCCATTGCCATGATCGGACCTAAAATGCTGTTCCAGGCAGTTATAAGCCTTAATTGGCTGTGCTTGTAGCCGCGGCGTTCAAAGGCAGAAGGGATAGTCTGTTGATTAGTCCTGACCGCTTTATACCTCCACTTTGTCTCCAAGCAAAATAGATGTGTTCCCTCTTTTAAGTAGAATGGAAAAATATTGCTTGGGCATTGAATCTCTGCCCTGATCACCTGCCACTGGCTTTTACCATGGATCTACTTGGTTTCTTTGTTGCTGTCTCAAAGTGGCGTCCCAAGTCAAGGTGTAACGATTTCAGATCTAATTTCTGCCTTAATTAGAACTGACATGGCTACCAAATTTAGTGCCCGCCGGCCATACCCGCATTTTCAGGTACTCGGCAATCACCGCCTACCTGATCACCTGACTACCGCCCAAAAACGGTAATTTCTTTTTCCGATTTTTCTGATTGCCAATTGGTAAATTGGGGGCAGAGAACTGAAAAATCCGGACTAGAAGTCAACATTCCGGGACTGGGAGTTGACATTCTGGGTACCTAAATCGGGTACCTAAATCGGGCCCTGGTTGGGTACCGATTTGTACCCAAAATTTTCGGGTCGATTTGGGTACCAGAAATTCAACAGGCATACCTATTTTTGTGAGTTCTTGTTTCAGCTGAAGTCCTAATCAGGGTTAATTCCCTCCCCCCCGCCCACTGCCACCCCCGGTTTTGCTTACAACTGTCCTCAAGAGTTTGTGACTCACTCTGTAGCAACCCAGTACTTTACAGCATCTGGAGGCATAAAACACATTGTTTCTGATGGCGCTTCCCCCTTCATGCCGGCGGTACGACAGACTCTTTCAGTGCCTGGTACCTTTCGTCCTTGCTCTTTCTTTCTTCAAGGACCGGTCTCTATTGACGGCGCTGACGAGAGCCCCTGATTTGCTCTGCTGACTCGGAACTTGTTCCTGAACTTGTTTCCCTTTGCTCCAGCAGATCAATTCCTATTTTCGGAAGCAATTGTTCTCTTTAATTACATGATTGGAACAGAAACTTTTTAATAGGAGCATGTCAGGGTCTTTGTTACTAGGGAAATGGGGGCTAAGTGAACAACTTGTAAGCGTGGCAGTAATTTCTGTGCTGCCAAGGACCATAAACTGCTGAGTCCGTTCAGCTCTGATGGCTTAGGAAGCCAATTCTACCTTCTGAACCTCTCCATAGGCAGATCACTGTAACCGCTGCATTCCTGTTCCCTTGATGATAGGTTGTGGGAAGGGGAACACGCTAAACAGGCTAACCCAAAGAATTGTGGCTTGTACTATACTTGGAGGGGAAAGATTGGAGGCTCTACAGCAGGGTTGGGGGAAACTCAGGACTGGATTCCAAATGCAGCCCGTGGATGGTTTTTATGTTCCTGGATCTGGCCCTTGGATCTAGTACCTATCGCCAAGCCCTGAAAGAGTGAGCTCTGGGTTAGAGAGAAGGGGACATGCACACAGTGATGAAGGAGAGATCCATAATCTGGACAATCCTCTTCCTGTGCTCGCTCACTCCAACTTCTCTGCAGCCTTCGGAGTACAGGCCTCATTTTCAAAGTGGTCCCTGGGAGGGGAAAGGTTCCCCGTCCAAGTGCTACAACACAGAGGACAGGCAAACAGTGGTCCCAGCATAGACAGGGGTGGGCCGATCTATTTCTGCTATCTGTCGCATTGGACAGAGCAGGGACGGTGACGATGATCTTTGTTATAATGTTACAAATATTAGAAATATTATCGTCATTCATATGGATGGTCTATTCCTCTTAAGAGCTGTAAATGCTAGCAATGCACCTGGCACTGAACAATGAGTAGAGACAGGTCTCCGCTCCAAGGGGATTACATTTTAGGAAGCACAAGGACGGGGCATATAGGGAGAGACCGAGAGACATTCAAGGGATTGCAGGTGAATGTGCTTAGCTTAGTTATGAGGAGAGGTGGAGATGGATCTTGAAGGGTTGGGCGGGGGGGCGGTCTCAAAATAGCAATTCCGTGTTTGTAGAACATTTCCGCGAAAACGGAACAGCGATAACTTTTTCGACTGGGATTCCTGATCAGAATCCCGACCGAAAATAAAAAACCAGAACAAAAAACCATGCGCCTGCCAGCACATCATTGGCTTTCATTTTTGTTTTCGTTTACAAAAAAAACACCTTCATTTTCGGGGGTTTTTCATAAACAAAAATGTTTGTTTTCATTTTTGTTGTTTGTTTTTTTATTAAAAATAAGAACTTTAAATATTTTAACATCACTGTGCATGTGCAAACGGCCTCCAGATTGTTCTGCGCATGCGTGGTCTTTCCCGAAACGGTGCAGGCAGCGTCGGCACTATTTTTGAAAAGGGCCGTCAGTTTGCACATGCACAAAATGGCCGCTGTGTATGCGCAGACTGGCTGCCTTTTTTGCAAATGGCGCTGCTGCTGCTGCTGCTGCTGCTGCTGCTGGCACCATTTTGGGAAAGGGCGTGCATGCGCAGAATGATCCGGTGGCCATTTTGAACATGCACCGACATTGGCCTTTTTTGTATTTAAAATTTTTTTATAACAAAAATGGATGCTTTTTTCCTTTGTTTTCGTCAGTTTCCTTTGTTTCCTTTGTTTTCTGTTACCCTGGCCTATCGTTTTCATATTTTAATTGCTAAAACAAATGGGGCTTTGTTGTTTTTAGCCATTAAAAAACCAAATTGCACGCCCCCCCCTACTGCATGGTCAAATGGCCGCGGAGCCGTTTTGTACATGCTCAAAATAGACATCACCTTTACCCAAAAGGGCAGTGATAGTGTCAAGGGTGGTGGCCATTTTACTCACGCGTAATGTTGGGTTTTTTATATGTAAAAAAGTCCAATATGTAGTCCGATTATATAGTCTGATTCTGATCAGAATTGGATGTAATATTGCCAGTTCTGGTTTTCAGTCAGAACGAGTGAACTGGCCCGTCTCGATCAAAAATTGAAACCGGCAGAATTTCCTCATTCACCCCTACGGTTGGGCGGTATAAAAAGAAGCATTGGTGAGAAATCTACAGGGTTAGGGGGGTGAGGAGCTAGGGAAAGCAAAGCATGATGGGAAGGGGTCTGTTTTTAGGAGGGATTGGATTTGGGAAGCCGCGAAGAAGGAAACAGAGCGTGTTTGCTCAGGGAAGGAGCTCTGTGTTTAGGGAGCAGCACGGAAGAACGGGCAAAGATTGTTCCGGGAGGAAGAGACTCTGGAGAAGATGAGGATGGTGGCAGAGGGAGGTTCCTTGGGTGGGAGTAGAGGATGCGGAGGTTTCATTTCACTAAGTGTGAAAACCTGCTTTATTAATAAAAACCAAGAAAACAACCCACAGCGTTTGCTGGATGGAAAACAAAGCCAGCGGGGATGCTTCTGCCCCAAGGTCTTCCTGACTAAAAGCCGGCCCTCACCTTAGTGACTCTTCTCCTCCATTACGAAGTCGACACGCATTCTCCTCATGATCTGCCACCCACAGCAAACGCATTTCCTGTCCCTACTTGAATTCAATCCCAAGGCCGCTCAAGTGACTGTTTACCCAGAGAACTCGCCAGTCACAACTGCGTGTCTGTCAGTGACTAACAAACAAACTGCCAGCTCTTTGGGCTTGAAGATTTTGGTAGGAGCACGTAGAAGGCACCATGTTTGTTTTCTTTTTTGTTTACAAAAACCAATTTTTGTTTAGAGTAGGGGGGGGTGTCGTAAAGGAAAACGTTCCTTTTTGGTTTTTTGTTTGTTTATATTTATTAAAAATAAAAATCATGTTGTATGCACAAAATGGCCACCGGATCATTCTGCGCACGCACAGTCCTTTCCCCAAATGGTGCTGGCAGCGCTGGCACCATTTTGGAAAAGGGCAGCCAGTCTGCACATGTGCAGAATGGCCCTCACGCATGTGCAGAGCTGCTGCCCTTTTCCAAAATGGCGGCAACGACGCCACTGCCATTTTCAGAAAGGGCCTGCATGCACAGAATGGTTCGGTGTCCATCTTGCACATGCATGGTGGTTTTTTTTTTAATCCCTCCCCACTCCCATATTTTTCATACTGAGCCATAATGGGCGTGTTGCCGTTGTTGTGGTTTGGTACGGATTAATCCATACGAGCCCGTTACGAGCAGGGACGGAGTCATCGGAATCCTACTGACCGCCCCTGCTCTGGAGTAACTGTTTGTGGATTGATGTCTATGATAGAAGCCTAGAACTGGAAACGGGACTTCAAGATTTGTCTAGTCAAAATCCCCCGCTTGAATGCACAACATCCACAGCTACGACACCCGACAGCTGGCTGTCCAGCCTCTTCTCGGAAACCTCCGGCGACAGAGAGCCTACCACCTCCCCTAGGCGGCTTGGTCCATTGCCGTATGGCTCTTACTGTTAGGAAGTTTTTTTCTGAGATCTAACCAAAATATACTTTTCTGCAACTTGGGCCAATTGTTTTTAGTCCTGCTCTCTGTAACCATGGAAGGGGAAGGGCCCTTTGTAACCATGGAAGGGGCCATTTCCACATGCACAGTGATTTTTTAAAAAATAATTAAATTCTTATTTTTAATTTAAAAAATAAACAACAAAAATGAAAACAAACATTTTTGTTTATGAAAACTCCCCAAGACGAAGGGGTTTTGTAAACAAAAACAAAAATGAAAGCCAATGATGTGCTGGCAGGCACATTGTTTTTCTTTTGGCATCTTCTTGGGGGCAGTCCTTTAGAAGGCTGCTATCATGTCTACCCTTAGTCTTCCCTTTGCTTGGTTAAACCATACCCAGGTCCTTCCTAAGACTTGTTTTCCAAACCCCAGATCATCTTTGCTGCCCTTCTCTAAAACTGCTCCGGTTTGCCAATGTCCTTCTTAAAATGAGGTGCGCAGAACTGGACGCAGTACTCCAAGTATGGTCTGACCAGTGCTGAACAATGGTCACCCAGTCCAGCCCCCTTCTTGGATGCAGAAATCCACAGCTATAACATTCCTGACAGATGGCTGTCTGGCCTCTGTTTGTAACCCTCCACGAAGAAACTTGGAAAGGTCCTAGAAACTCTAAGCAAAGTAACTGTCGTGACATTCCCCAAGCTCCAGAACAGAGGGTCTTGCTGGATTGTACAGTCAAGGGGCCATTTCCCCTTCTATGCCTGAGAGATTTGTCCAAGTTTATGGCTGCGAATGGAATCTAAACTCTGGTCTCCCAGGTCCACGTCCAATGCTTTCTCCACTAGACTACATGAGTACAATGATCACTAATTCCAGCTGTTTCTAGCACTGGGCTTCTTGCAGGGCCAGAAATAGGAGTCGGTCATTTCAGGACAATAGTTTCAAAGTGCCATGTAAAAGCCTGTCCCCTGCATAATCCCTTGCCGCCCCCTTCTTCCCCAGAACCTGTGGCATCCAGCATTTAGAAAGAGCTGGGGACAACCTCTCTCTCTTCAAGTCCTTTTATTTCTGCATCGTGACCTTCTCCACGGTGGGCTACGGAGACGTTACTCCCAAGATCTGGCCGTCACAGCTGCTGGTGGTGATCATGATCTGCGTCGCCTTGGTGGTTCTCCCCCTCCAGGTAAGTCTGAGGCAGCCACACTCCAACGGGAGTGGAGGGTGGGTGGCTTCTGACATGGATTCCAGTTGGCTCCAGCAAGTCAACTGAGAGCCTTTCAGAAAAAAACAAAACAAAACAAATAATCATTCCATAACAGAATTCTCAAGTTTTTGGCCTCGTTGAGGAGCTGTCAGAATGCCACTGAGCTGTTCAGTAAGATTATGTCTAGATCTTACCGAACTGCAAACTGCATCGGCTACCCCTGCTGCTACTGTTTTGACTTTCCTGTTCACAGCAATTAGGGATGGGCAAACGCAGTTCGGATTGAACTCGGCCAGTTCGGTCAACCGAACCGAACTCGATTTTCGAACCAAACCAAATTTCTGAACTCGGCTCCGTTTGCCCATCCTTAAAAGATAATATTCCATTTAGTTCAATGGGATTTGAATTTCTGAACTTTGTTCGGAGTTTGGACCGAACTTGAATAGTTCGGTCGACCGAACCAAATTTCCGAACTGAACCGAACCGAATTTCCGAACTCGGTTCTGTTCGCCCATCCCTAGCAGCAATGACAGCCTCTTGGTAGACGGTTTTCTTCTCTGTCACTCTGCACAGTATCAGGCTGGATTTACGTCAGAGGAACCCTTTGTAACAAGGGGAGCTGGCCTGTCAGTGACTAATGGGCTCAACTGCTGAGTTTTGTGTTGGCCGACCATATGCTACATAAGGATGGGTATCTGGTGAGGGGGAATTACAGATATAGATCCGTATTACGGTTTGGATCTTTAATTCTGGATTTGATTACGGATCCGTATTTAAATCCTTTCAAAAATAAAATAGTAAACCAAATTTTAAAAACCATGGCGCATGCGCAGAATGGGCACTGGACTGTTCTCCGCATGCGCAGCCATTTCCAAAATGGCGGTGGCAGCCTCACCGCCATTTTGGAAAAGGATAGCTGATCTGTTCATCTGTGAAATGGCCACTGCGCATGTGTAGACCCGCTGCCCTTGGAAAGGCCACGCGTGCCCAGAACAATCAGACAGCCATTTTGTTCATGTGTATTTATTTTTTTAAAATTGAAATCGAACTGGAACTGGGGTGTTGCAGTTCGGTACAGGTTAATCCATAGCCGCCCATTATGAGCAGTTCCCGATTTAATCCAAATCTAATGCTATGGGTATGGTTTTGCAAGCTCTATCATGTGGGCTCAGTCCCAGTACCTCACCCAGATCCTGTTGCTGCTACTACTGTGTAAGACGCCACCCAGAGCTGGATGGGTTCAGCCTCTCCCCTGATAAAGCTGGAGCAAACTGGCAGCGCTATACAGCTGACCCAGGACACCAGTGGCATCTCCGGCCTCTATGAAGCCCTGAGCAAGGATAGGAAAAGCAAAGGTGGGGACGAGGGCTGGTGGAGATGCGTGGGGGGTTAGTGCTGAAACTTGGTATTCGAAATTACTCCGTTTTTACCAAATATCTTGGTATTCGACTCTGTTTTACCGAGAACCGAGGAATCGGCCTGGTACTCAGTATTTGGTACTTGGTCTGGTACTCAGACCAACATATGGGGCTTTTCCTGCCCCTATATAAGGTGATCCCAGTATTCAGAAAATACTTGGCACTCGGTTTCATTCTTCCAAGTATTTTACTGAGTACCGAGTATTTGTCCGCGTTTCCGAGCACCGGCCGAATGCTCAGAACCGGTCCTCGGAAACTCAGAAATACTTGTGAATAATTTTTTTACTATTTGTTTTAGCCCCAGTGGGAGGGCTTGGGGGGACTGAACTAGGTAGCTCATTTACTGTCTGCAGATAGCTGCAATTTTGGATACCGTATCGTGTGCTGGATGGGCTACCTGAGTCCTGATCAAGCACCCAATTAGCTGAAAATACCAGGTATTGCCATTGCCGTGTTACTGAGTTACCGATATACTGAGTGGCTGGCCTACCTGCAAATCTTCCTGCTTTTGATGGGAAGGGTGAGGTAATAAATTTGAATAATTTAAATAAATAAATACATTTAAAAGTCGGAATTGTAAGTAAAAAATTGGTACCAGAAGTTGACAAATTGGGACAAAACCAGTATCTTGGTACATTGGGTAGCCTGTTGGCACTAATCAGGTACTATTAGTACCCAATGTTATCAAGTCATGCCAGCCCTTTTGAATCCCACCCATGTTTCCGGGGTCAAGGTGCCAGACACCTAGGGCATACTTGAGCTTACTGAAGGGATCTCTTGTTATACAAAGTAAGCTCTGGCAGACCCCTAAGCGGGAGGACAAGGGGGGGAGAGGTCCTCACTTGCTTCGAGAATGGGTTTGGTCAACCTTAAAACATGCTGAGTCTTTGAAGAGTTTGCTCCCTGTTGCCTGTCCTGCGTGAACTGAAACCTCCATCTTTGCTTGCAGTTTGAAGAGCTCGTGTACCTGTGGATGGAACGCCAGAAGTCCGGGGGCAACTACAGCCGTCACCGTGCGCAGACCGAGAAGCACGTTGTCCTCTGCGTCAGTTCTCTCAAGATCGACCTGCTCATGGACTTCCTCAATGAATTCTATGCTCATCCCCGACTACAGGTACGGGCTGGGTTATGGCATTGCTTCCGCGACCAGCGTGAACCTTTGGGCCCAATCCGCAGCATCTGTGTGACTCTGTCACAGACCAGTGATGGAGCCTGCCTCTGTGGCTCAAGCTGTTGAGATGCATGTTTTCGGTTCCCAAGGTCTCTGGTTCAATCCTCCTCTGTCTTCAAAGTGGTCAGTCCTTAGAAAGCACTTCTGCTTCAAAACTGCAGCCATGAGGAAACATCCTCAGCCTAACAAGCTGCTCTGTGAGCAGGAGGGGGGCGGGATAGAAGAATATTGAATAAATAAACTTTACCCTACACACACGGGGAGGGGGATGTTGTTAAGCTTCAGGGAGCAAGCCTCCATCCAGTAAAGATAATGGGAGCTGAGCTGTTGACTTGAATGGGCGGAGGGTTTGCTCTTAATGTCCTATTGTTTAAGAAAGCAAACTTTTCCTTTGTTTATCACAGCAGGGAAACACCTCCTCACCCGCTCCCACTACCCCTCCTGAGGAGCTGTTTCTCTCTCCTATCTGAAGTCCCAGCGAGACTCTCCCCCGAAAACCTTTTGTTTTGTAAATTAAATCATTCAATTAGCCTGTTAAAGACTGTGGTACCCGCCCCCCTTCCAAACCCTTTCTCCTGAGCCCAGTTCCTGCCACTGAAACCGAGGCAAAACCACTAAGTGCTAGAAGCACGTTTGGGGGTGGGGTGGGGTGAAGAGTTGGGGGGACTGGGGATTCCTATCCCCCCTGCTCTGAATGTTTGGGGAGGAGGGGGTACACTCGGTGGTTGGTTTATCTTGACCGTCCCTCAAAAAGGGTCACGGTGGCGTATGTGGGCTGTCAGATTGCCCCCTGAAAAGATAGAAACATTAAAATACAAACAACCCCCAACCCCCTACAGAACCCACCCAATACAACCTCCCCATTCCCCACATCCACCCCCCTCAACCCACCCACCAACCTGTATGTATGTATACCCTAGGGCAGGGACCGTATCTATTGAATTATTTTGTAAAGCACCAGGTACATTGCTTGTGCTATATAAATGCTTGCTAATAATAATAATAATAATAATATTTATTTCAAAAGAACTGCTGGGGACTAAGCCCGCCCCCAGAAGTCAAGCCCACTGCCCCAGGGCTTGTGAAAGCAGGGAAAGGAACCCTGTTCTCCAACTAGCAACCCAACCACGGGACTAACCTGCCTCTCTCTAGCTGAATAGAAAACAGGCGTTTTTGTGGTTTAATCTTATATGATGATCAGTGTCGGGGGTGGTCATTAATGAAAGACCATTAAACCATCCAAGCCCCTGGCTCCCCTTCCTGCCTGTTCCCCCTTCCCCTCCTTCCCTGCCCATTCCTCCTTTCCCTCTTTGCGCTATCGAGGATTAGCCGAGTACTAGGCCAATTCCTCGGTTCCTCAGTCAAACCGAGTCAAATACCAGAATACTCGGTAAAAAACGAATGATTCTGAATACTGAGTTTCAGCCCTAATACTTGCGTGTTGGGTGGGGGGAAATTCCACGCCCAAATGTTTGATCTGCTTTCACCCCACTGCAGAGAGGATGGGGGAACCAGGGATGTGCGGAACAGATGTGTGCATGAAGCTAAAAAAATGGCAACCCAACCATATATAAACTTGGGTAGGGAGAGGGGTGTTGGTTTAATGGAACACAAAGCCGTCCAGAAAAAATGGATATCGTATGCCAAGTACAGGCAGAAGTGTGTCGTTGATAACGAGACATATGCCCCTACTTTGATACCACTGTTGGGTTCAGTCTGTCTCAGGTTTTTTTACAATGCTTTCGCCGTAATAGCTCAGCCCACTTGAAATGTCCCATCAGGCAGACACCTCTGTTGGGTTTGTTAGGCTTTAACTCGATCCCGCACTTACAAAAGATTAATTTTCAAAATCCCAAGTACATCCAAAATGGAAGCATCAGATTTCCATTTCACGGCACGATACGCAAGTCTGACCGTGCGCGCCGATTTGGCGGCAGAGTACTTATACAACTTGTAAAGAAACCCTTCTTCGGGGAATATCCAGCACGTGTTTGAATTTAATTCCAGAGCTAATAATTCTTTTCCGCTATTACTGCCTGTGGGGCTGGCTCTGCCCATTTTAATTTTTAAATCCTTGCTCATTTCTCCAAGCACACAAGAGTTCCAGATTTGTAGAGACAGGCCTTTTAATAATTCAGTTGCCATCTGGGTCTGCTATTGGATTTATTTTCTCTGTTTGTCCAGGAAAAGAGCTCTGGGTGCTTCAACGCAGGTGGAGGGTAGTAGATGTAATGACAGGGAGGCAGGAGGGGAGGAAAGTCCCATTCGTAGTGTAGAGAGTCAGGCACGTCGGGGCGTAGAGGTGGTTCAGTGACAATGGCACCCATGAATCTGGGGAATTAACGCTGCCTAATGCAACTTCATCCCTTTCCTTTGGGAGGGATGCGGGCTGGGGGGCCCATTCCATCGTCTTCCCCAACCTAGTTACCCTGCTGAAGCACAGCCAGGCTGTCTCATCAACCAAGGATTTTCTCCTCTAGGATTACTACGTGGTGATCCTTTGTCCGACCGAGATGGATATTCAGGTGCGGCGAGTCCTCCAGATCCCTCTGTTGTCCCAGCGGGTGATCTACCTCCAGGGATCAGCTCTGAAAGACCAGGATCTCATGAGAGCAAAGTGAGTTTGACGACATGGGGAGAAACCTTGCAGAGTTCACAAACATGGGTGGGGGAGGGCTAGGGGCTCAGCCCTTTGAGGCCTTTATAAAGGGTTTCTATGGAGCAGACTTTTACAAAAAGATTATACTTAGATCAGGATTTTTTTAAAAAAACAACCCTCAGCTTCCATCTCTCTACAGTGTTCTGAGCCCTTCTAAGATTCTAGTTCTAGTGGACACAATCAGGACCAATAGAACGCTTGGTATTTTTGAAAATCTGGTCCTTGTTTTGGACTGAGAGCACTTTAATATCTGTCCCCAGTAGTAAATGCACAAGTATAAGATAGTTGGCTTTAGTACCAGCACTTGTGAGAAGAATCTAGGGATTATGGTTATTCACAAACTGAACATGAGTCCGCAATGGAATGCAGCTGCAGAAAGGGCTAATGCAATTTTAGGCAGCAGTAACAAACACTGGGCCCGATTGTATGATCGGATCCCGCACACAACCACACGCCTCTCCGTTGCCAGCACATTGTGCCGACGGAAACCGTGTGCACTCACGCTTGCGTACAGGGATCCGCGTGCCACGGAATTGAGCCCACTGTTTCCAAGTCAGCATAAGTAATAATTCCTTCCTGTTCTACGCTGCTGAGAGCTCAGCTGGAGTATTGTGTCCAGTTTTGGGCACCTCCTGTTAAGGACATTGACAAATTGGAGCAGGTTCAGAGAAGGGCAACAAAGATAAGAAAAGATCTAGAAAGCAAGTTTATGAAGAAAGCTTGAAGGAACTTGGTCTGTGTAGCCTAGCGAAAAGAAGGTTACAGGTAGACATTAGGGCTGAAATGAAATATCGCCAAAATGGGAAATGTCGTTGAAATCTCAGTTCTCAATACCGTCTTGGTTGAATCGAGAACCTCTCGGTACTTGGTAACGTATCGAGTG
This sequence comes from Sphenodon punctatus, assembly GCA_003113815.1. NCBI lineage: Eukaryota > Metazoa > Chordata > Lepidosauria > Sphenodontia > Sphenodontidae > Sphenodon > Sphenodon punctatus. The sequence goes on along the minus strand of QEPC01012679.1, from coordinate 5,646,048 downwards.
ACATTTTGTTCCTTAATTTACCAACTTTCCCCTTACCGGGATCCCATTGACTGCTTTGCCATCCCATTTCGGCAATACCACTGTAATACGGCATTTCTTGCACTCCATCGTCGCTTGTCACTCATTGGCTGGTGCACAGATTCCTTTACTAATCTGCAATCCAGTTGCAGATTGGTCAAAGAAAAGGAATGAACCCTTGAACAACAATTCTGACTGGGGGCCCTGGGGAGGTTAAGGGGTGGACTTATTTGCACAGTGATTGGCTCAGAAATGCAGGAACAATAAACCCAGGAGTAAAACGGCAACCTCGACAACGCGGTGAGCGGAAAGTCAGTCAATCGGGACAGGATCTCGCAGTATTGTGAGAATTGAGAAATCACATTGGTATCGGGGAAACGGTCAGGAAATCAATCCTGGTTCTCGAAATGGTGAAAATTTCTCGCAAGCAGCAACGTAGCCGCTTGTTTAATCCCCAATAGACACGATAGCGGTCTTCAAATATGTAAAGAACGGGCACAGGGAAGATAGGAAAGAGCTGTTCTCCGTATTTGCAGAGGGCAAGTTTAGAGATTATGGGCTGAAATGACTAGACGTGTAGATTTTGGTTAGATATCCAGGGGAAACTTCCTAAGCGTAACAAACTGTTTGTCAGTGGAGGAAGTTGCCTTGAGAGGTTGCTGGCTCTTGAATCCCATCTATCAGGGATATTGCAGCTGTGGACGTTCTGAATCGGGGGTGGGTGGGAGGTGTTGGACGAAATGACCTCTGAAGTTCCTTCCCACTCTGATTCTAGTGAAAAAATACACACCCATGTAAGCAACATTTGATTCCCTTGGGTCTGAATAAAGAGAAGAAATGTCTGTTCTGAGAACCCCAGTTGACTCGCGCCTCATAGATGGATGGCACAACAAACCGCCAATTTAAAATGTTCTTTTCTTTTTAAGACCTCTAGAAACCTGTGGGTTTTTTAGCACAATGCCCCTGCTGCTGGCTAGTAGCCATTGCTGATAACAATGACTGGTATCTGTTGTTAGAGCTGTGCATTTCCGGTTCTGGTCGAACACAATCACCCTTTTCGGCTTCTGTATTCAAAACGCACATACTAGGTCTGGGTGTTGAGGTTCCAAGTATACACCAAATTTCACAGACAATGATCTCAAAGCAGACCCCATAGTCTGCAGCATGTCTTCACCTTTCCTTATAGGCTTGTCAAAATGGCAGAGCCTCACTGCACTTCGGTGCCAGAATAACCCATAGGCAGAGTGGTTATCGCTGCGTTTTCCAGATTGGCGGCTATGGGGAAAATGCACTGAACATGGGCAAAGATACAGATACGAATACAGATACGAATACAGATACTTGCCATAATGCACAGCCCTGATCTGCTTATGCTGCTGTTTGAAGACATTGACGGTGCTCATCAACCGGGAGAACCGGGATCCTTGAGTCACATGGCTTCCTTATTACAGTCATCTGTTTGGGGGCAGGCAGTTCAAGATGAGAGTAAGCATCGCAAACCGCAAAACACCTGTTCGAAATCCAGGCCATATGAAACCGAAGACTTGCCTGTCGTTGGGGTATTATGGTTCTAAAACTCCTACGCATCCATCAGTCCTTGGCACCAACCCTGCAGAATCCTTAAAATAGACTTCAGATAATTAAACTGTGGCCAGACAGCACTCATTTTACAGATGACAAGACTGAGAGGACTGGAAAGGCAGTAACGACTTCTAGAATGTCTTTAAAGAGGAGCCAATTATGCTTTCTGATTGAATCCTCAGAAGCGCTCTCTTGGGAATCTCTGTGCTCAGCCACCGATTCAAGGCTCTATAACAATTGGAAAAGGTCCTTTATTTCCAACTGTTATAGGCACTCAAAAGGGACAAGGAAGTTGCAGGCGTTCAAGTTTATTGCCTCCTGTAAAAACTCACGTCCCTGAGATCAAAATAAAATCCCCCAAGAGCCTTTGCCGGCGTGGATAGCACATCGGCAGCCTCTAAGCAAAATGTCCCGTGATGATAACGACCCTAGGGCGATCTGTATTAGGTTCCATCCAAGGGTCCCAAGGCGCTTTGTGGGCAGGGATGAGGGTCTACATCGTTCAAAATGTGACACGTGAGCACCAAGTGCCGGTTGCATTTCTGTGGAAGTCTGATGACGATGTGCCGCTTTTTGCCTTTGAAATTCTACCTGTATCGGCATTTCTGAGAACTGGACATTAAGGGGGCAAATGTGATACTAGCCACTTTTTTTTTTTTAAATGTGTGAGCACATGTTCAGGAAAAAAAGGTTGAGTGACTGATGTTTGCATGTAACAGCGGGAGGGGGAAAGTTAGCAGGGAGGGTTGCTTGATCACTTTCCTCAGCAGGGAGGTTTGCTTAGAGCAGGGGTAGGCAACCTTTTTCCTCCCAGGGGGCCCTGTTGAAATTTAGTACACGCTCCAAGGGCCGCATGGAAGTTGAGAGCAAGGTGGGGGTGTGTGCACTCAAGAAGAGGAGGGTCCAAATCATGGATCTGTCCCCTCTCCTTGCGGGCAGGCTCTCCTCTCTGCTGCCTTATCCTGAGCTCAGGCTTTCATGCGTGAATGGGAGGAAGGAAGTAGATCTAGAGGCCAGATCCAGGAGCTGGGAAAGGGCCACATAAAAACTAGCTCTGGGCCACGTTTGGCTCCTGGGCTTGGGGTCCCCCAGCTGGCTTAGAGAGAGATTTCTGCACAAGCGTATAGTTACCGTGCGGACAGGTAGTATGACGGCACTGGGTCCCCCCCCCCCGAGGCCGGGGAGGGGGGCACGTTCCCTGGTGCAATGGCACCCCCTGCTGCTCGGAGAGAGGCATTGCCGAGGAGAATTCCATCTTCCGCACCAGGGTCCCATTCCATCCCTGGTTCCACACGGCAATCCTCCCCCGCTGTTTCCCTGCCTCTCTCTCTAAACCAAACTGCAGTTTACAAACCACCCTTCCTCCCCTCCTGCCGTTTATATGTCAACATGAAGGGGAGGGAGGGATTTTTGCAGACACCATTTCTCATGGGAATGCAGCCCAAGCCGTCTCGCCGGCTGCGTGTGACTGACAGCGGCGTTTGTGTTGCAGGATGGATAACGGAGAGGCCTGCTTCATCCTCAGCAGCCGGAACGAGGTGGACCGCACGGCGGCGGTAAGAGGATGTCAACGCCGACGGCCTCACAAGCCGCTTTCCTGGGCGCGGGGTGGGTGGGAGGCCGATGATGATCCCGTAGTGGATAGATCCGGTGGGGGTTTCTTGTGGAGACCTGGGACCTGGCTGAGTGGGGCCTCCTAACTGATGGCCACTGTCCCCACATGTCACGGTGCTCCTGAACAGGCTCAGCCACCCTGGGACGGGGCGTCCCCTATTTTCAGGTGTGATCCAGACCTGTGGACCCCAGGATCCGGACACCCCCATTGGGGTCAGCCTTGAGCAAGGCCGCCTTGTCCCTGACAGAGCCACTCCTGGTTGCTGTCTCGCTGCCTCCATCTCCCACTGGGGACAGAGTCCCTGTTGCACCCCTGAGTTGCACCTCCTAACGTCTGCTGCTGTCTTGCAGGCGCCGTTTCTCTACCTAGAGAGCGCCTGCATTAGCCGGGGATCCTGCAAGGTGTTGGAGAGAAGGCGGCATTGTGTACCATAGAAACAAGTGGGCGGTCATGCCGTTGCTCAGCCCCGTGGCCACAATTCTCAGTCTGGTTCCGCAAAGTCTGCTTTTTTTTTTTTTTGCTTGGGTTGATTTATTTACTTCTCTGCCCTGGATTGAAGCTTTTTGCTCCCACTGCTGCCCCTGAAATGACAGCTCCCTGGTGGGAAGAGCAACTTGCCCCCCCCCCCCAGTGGAACAGCTGCCAAGTCTGCATTCCCTTGGGGGGCAGGGGAGGTGAGAGAGAGAGATTTGTTATGATTCACTGTGAATTCACAATCCTGTTTGCAATTGCATCTTGTTGCCTTGGAAATGCGCAGGGGACACCATGCCTTCAGCAGTTTGATTTGAGAAGGGTTATGAGAGAGAGAAATGTTTATTTGGAGCAAACACTCACAAGGGGCAGCCCCTGAGGGCATTTCCCCTGTCAAATCGACTTTGAACTAAGGAACGAGAAAAGGCTCTCTGCATCCGCTAAGCATAATTGATCCCAAATGGCTGTGGGGCTACAGTAGATCTGGGATCGGGCATCTCAGCATGCAAAAGATTCCACCAAGCCAACCCCAACAGCCAAGTCTCATATTTTACCGGTGCTACGTACTAGGGTTCTGGATTTGAACCCGTGTCCCTGGGGGGGTTTGGGGTGCAGGGGCCGGCTCTGCGATGCCACTGTCTTGTTTTGCTTTGGACTCAGACTTCTGCTGCAACTTGAGTCAGGCTCCCGCTTACTTCCTGATTGGTTCCCTCCTGCTGTGCTGGCTAGGCTACCCCCTCCCCGGCTTCCCAATTGACTGCCTTCCAGCATATAAAACAATCTGGCAGCCCAGCCTAGACCTGGTGACAGCTTCCCCCTTGTCTGATCCTTGTTCTCTGCCTGACACAAGTACCTGCCTGCTTCCCATATCTGTTTGGAATTCTGCTTTGCATCTGCTTTGACCCTTGCCTTCTGCACGTGTCCTGACCCCAAGCTTTCCTGGACCCCAGTCCGGACCTCACGCCTGATCCTTCCCATGCTTGGAGACCCCTGATACCACTGCTCTTTCTACAATGGGGTATATTTTGGAAGGCATAAATAGCCCTTAAGTACCCATAAGGGCAGTCAAATCAATGCCCTCCCAGTTCCCTGGCTACTGCAGGGGAGAGGCTGGGCAGTACCAGGGTCAGGACTGGGAGGTCACAGGCAAGGCTGAGGTCTAGACACTGCTGGAGTTAAAGGAAGGACCAAAGACAGGTTTGAGGAAGTAGAGTAAGGCCGCTTTTACACATGACAAAAATGGGTTCTTGTAAGTGCTTGAGATAATACCGGGTATTATAAATGCTGGAGTTTTGTAATGCGTGAATGCACTATTCCAGATGTGACTCTTACAAGGCTGTGAGATCTCGCTGCATAAAAGGGGAATAGTGTGTTCACACATTAAAAAACTGCAGCATTTATAATATTCGGTGTTCTCTTGAGTACTTATAAGAACCTATTTTTGTCATGTGTAAAAGTGACCTTAGAGTGAAGAGTAATTCCAGAAAGGCAGAAACAGGCTATGAGGTATCAGATGTCCTGCCCAGCTTCCTGTTGCTACCAGCCAGCTTTATATGCTGTCTGACCGCCAGTCCGGAAGCTGGAAGACACGGCAGGAGCTGGAGATAGCTTTGTGTGCTGGGAATGACCAGGCCCAAGGAGGGCTGAGGCAGTGGTGCAGGAGGCTGGGCCGCTGCTCCCCAACCTGAGCCAGGGGCGTGAGTTTGAGGCTGGGTCCTGGTAGCACTGTTTCTCTTGTGTTTTTCTTTCCCTAGGACCATCAGACTATCCTGAGAGCCTGGGCGGTAAAGGATTTTGCTCCAAACTGTCCCCTCTATGTTCAAATCCTGAAACCTGAAAACAAATTTCATGTCAAGTTTGCTGGTGAGTGTGTTGCGTGTGAGAGAGATTACCCCTGACTGGCCGGCTCCATTTGCTTCCTCACCTGAAAGCCCTACTCATTCCACTAGCCACAATTGTATTACCGGGCAGCTCTACGGCAGTGTCCATTTTCCTATTTATACCCCCCAATGGTTTCCAATGTTGTGTTCGGCCATCTGCGTAGCTTTCCCATCAGCGATTAAACCAGCCACTACCAATTGTGATCTCCTCTAGTTTCCTGACCCTTCCAGCAACAAGTTAAGGATGTCCATCCGTCACCTCGCTTGAGAACAGGAATTTGTTTCTTACAAAGCAAGGGAACAAGTGCGAGAATGGCCAATGGTCAACCAACCAGGTGGTGATACCACCAGACTTGCAAAGCTAGTGAAAGGAAAGTGTCTGGAAAGCTTGTTGGGCAAAGGATACTATAGTATTTATGCTTCAAGGAGGCGTTTTGAAAGATGGGTAGCTAGACCTTGTGGTTTTAGTAAGTATATGGCGGTGGCGGGTTAGAGTCGTAGAAGTGTATGGTTGGAAATAAAGTCGAGACAGGTACCCAATTTAGTACCCCTGGTAATACTCATATTTTTGAGTACTTCATCAGACAGGTACTCAACAGGCTACCTGGGCACCAATGGGTATCCAGATACCCCCCAAAATCAGTCCTTCCCATTACCAGTTTACTGACTTTTACCAACGGGTAAATCGGGATGAAAAACCAAAAAATGGGGATGGAAACAAAAGATTGAGACTGGAAGTCTATATTCTGGGACGTTATTTATTTTGTTTCGTTTCTAAGACACCCCTCTCGCCAGTGGCAACTCAAGGTGGCGAACGTTATAAACACTAAAACAATATGAAACCATATCAATATACATAAATAAAATATGAGCAGCATCACAGTCTGTCTAAAAACACACACACACACACACATTACTCCCCCATCCAACTAAGCCGGCCCACCCAACGCCTGGCGGAATAACCATTAGGTACCCAAATCGGGCCCTAATCAGAAACCAATTAGTACTCAAACGTTGTGAGCTGATTCCGGTACCCGAAATTCGACAAGTATACTCATCTTTGCTCTAGTTCAGGGATACTCAACCTGGTGCTCAGGAGCACCCGAGTACTCGGACAAGGTATGAAAGTGCTCCCCAAGCCAGTTCTCAGGAGTGCTTGGGAGCCCTTTAAAACAGTCCCTCATCCATTAAAGTCAATGTGAGCTGGGATTAATTGATTATCTCAATTTCCATTGAATTGAATTAAATTGAAATGCAGAGGGGAGACTTAATTTATGCATATTTATGCAAATCATTTGGGCAAATTATGCAGTGCTTCCAATTAGTCTCTTACGTCACTCCAGTGCTTATGACTGGAAAAAGGTTGAGAACTCCTGCTCTAGCTGGAAGGCATTTCCATGGTCATCTACTCTGACCCCCTGCTCCAAAGCAGAATGACTGCACCTTGAAATATTGAAATGAAGCTCCACATGATCACCTGTGTCAGAGATGGTTGACATTTTTCTTGAACAAAAATTGTTTGCAAAATAGCAGTTTTGAATGTCTAAAATGTCACCCACATGTGGGGTAGACGGCACATCCCACCTTCTCCTCGGTCCACAGAGAATATCTGAAGCAGCTACAACCCAGTTCTCTTTAGCTCAAGCTATAGAGGTTTCTCTCTTCTCCTGGAGGTGCCCAGTTCGGACCCAACGTGATGGCCAACATGACAGCCATCCCAGAAAATGTTCAGTTTCATTGGAATTTATTTTATTTTTCTTGAGTCACCCAAAAATTTTTTGCTTCATTTTCAGTGACCCGCTAATGTAAACAAAACCCAAAATGTTGATTGTTCCCAAAGGTAAAAACGTTCCTGTTTGTGGAAACTTAAAATTTTCATTTTCCAAGAAATTTAAGTTCTTAGATACTGTGGAAAAAATTGGACGTTTATTTCCATCTTGAAGTCTCTCAAATAATTTGTGCAAAAGGAAAAAAAAAAAAAAGATTTCTCCAGCTTTTCCTGTCGTTGTCAAATCGTACTCTCGAACCCAATTCCAGTGTGTTTGCACACCACTACTTGAAGACGAATCTGTTTTTAAAGTGGACGGCCGAACACTGAATAAAGTTTATCAAGGTCATCAGTGAGAAGTCTGGCGGGGTGGGAATTTCGGTTTTGGAATGGCCCGAACATGACCATTTTGGTTTTAAATCTGCAAACTGAAATTGCGGTTCATTTTCAGTTCCGGCGTTTCGGGGTTTTTTAATTGATTTTTTTTTCCTCTTCTGGTTTGTTCTCATTGACTACAATGGGAGAAAATCCATTGGAATGAATGAGAAAAAAATGGGGGGGAAATCAATGTGGGGGGGCAGGAACAAAAACCAGATCCAAAAATCATTAAGAATTGAAACTGAAAAAACCCAACGTCACAATTCCTCCCAGAGTCCCATCTCTAAGAATAACACTAGAAGATACTGCATTGGGCTTGAATGTCATTCCTCTTTGGGGCCGGGCTCCGATTGTGTCCTCTCTGCGGGTGGCCATTCCGTGTGTCTATTTTATCCCAGTTTTCATTGGTTCCCCCTTTTGAGGCTGGGTTTTTTTGATTTGCTGAAAACATCCACAGTACCGACTGAAAACAAGACCTCCCCCACCCCCTTTTCAGGCCCCCTCTTGGGATTAACCAATCTCTGCCAGCCACACAGGCGCTGGGACGTTCAATGAACCATCACAGCCATGTTCTGCCTGCCGTGCCCATTTCCCTTTATAGTTGGTAATTGGGATGGTTAAGAACGTCTTCCAAGGGGGGTCAGTAGCTGCGAGAAGCATGCAAATCTGAAAAGCCAAAGTATTTCAGGGGCTCTTCCCACTTGCTTGTCCAAATTTAAGATCACGTGGTCTGCGAAGAGGAGTGTAAATATGCCATGCTAGCGTTGAATTGCATCTGTCCGGCCACCTCGACTCTCATTACCCTCCTGGTTCACACCTCCAGAGGACAGTGAGTAGTGCCGCCTTTTACTTATTAACTGTAGGCCTTGACTGAAATGTGCCTGGGTTGGACGCCTGCGTTAAGGCCCAATGGGACCCTGCTGGTCTTGTTGGACGCATTGATCGGTTCTGACTTACCAGCTGCAGGTGGCCCCTGACCCCACAGAATGCTATGACCCCCACAGAGGCTTACCCCAACCCAGGTCTTTGAAGCTGTTTCTCCAATAGCCCTAAATAGCTATTATCCCAGTTGATCAGAGAATGAGATTAGTTCTGACCAGTGGGATGTATTTTGGGCTAAGGTTGGTGTTGGATCCCCATGACATGCATAATCCCTGCCCCTGTGAGGATTGTGGGACAAGGAGGAAATTTGTAGGGAATGAATCCCCTACTGTAATTACACCCACACCTCTTGCTGTCAGGAGTAGAGTGAATAGCAGGGAGGGCTTGATTAAAATGCCACTGCCGCTGTGGGGACTTCGGTCAGGGTGAGAGGTGTTAGCAATGTCGACAGGCAGCTGGAGTCTAGGGTCGGGATTTGAATCAGGAGACCGGATTGAAGCAAGAGAAAAGGAAATACAGGAGGCAAGAAGGGGCGGGAGTGGTCAAATCAGGTCCAGGAGACGACTGCAAGTGTAACAATGTATCTACCTTGTACAGCTCTAATCCCAAGTCCTTGACATGTAGACGTCTCCGTTTCTGGTTTACAGAGAAGGGCAGGAGTCCCCAGAGCAATGGCAGAGGATGTACGGACGCTGCTCCGGCAACGAAGTTTACCACATCCGAATGGGCGACAGCAAGTTCTTCATGGAGTATGAAGGGAAAAGCTTCACCTATGCAGCCTTCCACGCCCACAAAAAGTGAGCTGGATCAGTGGATTCAACCATGGAGGGAAGGGATGAGGGAGCTCAGAGGAAAGGTAGCATGCACTGGTCTTATTCCACAAAGCTGTCCTGGCAACAAGCTGAGCTGTTTTGGGCAAAACAAAATCCATTTTGCGGGCACCAAAAGTTTGAATTTTCAAAATCACTTCTCAGTTCTGCAAATGGCGTTTTTGAAAGTTTTGCCAAAACTGTGACCTTCCCCCCCACCCTAAATGTCACCCCCCCCCCAAAAAAGTGTAATATTTGGCAGGTGGTCTAGATGATCCTTAGGTCCCTTCCAACCCTAAAATTCTATGATTTCATGACTTTTCAAAATGTGTCAAAAAGTTGGAGCCAACTCTAGGAAGTAAGGCAATGCCACATTTTTGTTGAGTTTTAATGGTCTCTTGTGCTGGCCTCTAAAGGTGCAAAGTTCTGGGTTTGTCTTAGTTTCTGTTATATGTTTCAGAAAGTCTGAAACTGTGAGGGAGGTCAGGGTGGTGGGGAAGTCCAGGATGTGTGTGGACGGTGGGTGTTAGATCAGGTACAGGACTGGGAGACAGGAGGCAAGGCTGGGGACATGGGGCAAGACGAGGCTGAGAGTAAAGACTGGAGACAAACAAGGAACCAGGAGCAAGATAGGGACAGGAACAGGAAGTGAGGTGAGGCCTTGCCCAACTTCCTGTTACTGCCAGCCAGTCTTAAATGCTGGCTGACAGCCAATCACGATGCTGGGAGGAGTGGCAAGGGGTATGTTCTGGCCAAGGTAGGGAGACCCATTGTGGGAGTGGCTGGAGCCTGAGGGAAGGAGAACCAGTCATGCTACAGGCCCAGGCACTGCTCCGGGAACCCCAGGGATGAGGCTCCAAGGCAGGAAATTACACTGTGAGAGCCCTGCAAGACCCTTGAACATCTGTGTGGTGCTTCTCTCCTAGGTACGGAGTCTGCTTGATGGGCGTGAGGAGAGAAGACAACAAGAGCATCCTCTTGAACCCCGGGCCGCGACACATCATGGCGGCGTCGGACACCTGCTTCTACATCAACATCACCAAGGAGGAGAACTCGGCCTTCATATTCAAGCAGGAGGAGAAGCAAAAGAAGAAAGGGTTTTCTGGGAAGGGCATCTACGACGGGCCCTCTAGGTTGCCCGTCCACAGCATCATCGCCAGTATGGGTGAGTGCCTAGAGTTGTATGCTCCCATCCTGGCGGTGCATAGCTTGTTTGTGGTGCCTTAACCCTCTTCTCAACTGCAGGGCCTGAATTCCCAACGAGTCCACTCTTTGCATTTCGTTTAGGGTTAGAAAAATCTGACTTGTTCCAAAGCCAGCACCAACCAGCTATGAGCTGTTGATGTACCTACGAATTTGTCTTATCCTTTTTTTTTTTTTTTTTCTCAACCCAATTATACTACTGGCCTCCATATCATCCTGCGGCAATGGGTTGCTCAGGTCGTCAATCCTGCAATTGGCTAAAGAGCAGGGAGTGCTTCCTTTTGCTTGCTGTAAGTCTCACTGCTGTTCACTGGGGTTTCACACTCCCAGACCCAGTGAAAGATCCCCAAATATATTAAATTGCCTCTGAGCACAGTGGAATCTCGTGTCCCCTCACTTTTGCCCTTGCGCTAATTCCAGTTGGAGCGTTGGGGATGTAACTCAATGCGCCGTTGGTTCTAGGAGTGAGCTGAACCTGTGATAATGCTCAGGCTACGAAGGAGAGAGCACTCGCTGTTACCTACAGACAATTAATTAGAGTGCGCTCTCTCTGTCCCTGCCTCTTCTCAGTAAATGATTTCATTCTTTGCAGAAATGTCTACGTTCCGTATCTGAGATGTGACACCTTCACTTGACCTGTCCAAAGGTCACAGTTTGCCCAACCCTACTCTGTTAATAAGGGTATTCTTAGACAAGAGCCTCCCCACCCATCATTCATGTTGCAGGGCTATGTTGGCACCCTAGGCATCCCGCGACATGCATGATGGGGGGGGGGAGATGGATGGGGAGGTGCTTGTCTTAAAACCTAAATCTAAGCAGTCTGCATCAGGAGAAAGCAGGATACATGGACCAGGACCTTACTGGGCAAGGCTTGCCCGATATAACTAAAACCAGGGGACGCTCTGTGACACTAACTGGCAGCAAGTTTAAAACCAACAATAGTACTTTTTCAGTCAACTTGCATTTAACTGGTGGATCTTGTTGCCAAAAGACGTTACGGCAGTCAGTCGTATAAACTGGGCTTTAAAAAGGATTGGAAAAGTGCTTAGAGAATAGGTCCATCAATGGCTATAGTCAAGTTGTTCAGGTGATGCAACCTCTGGCTCTCAAGAGCTTGGAGTAAACAGCAGGGACTGGATCGCGCCATCCTGACTTGTATACTTCTGCATGTGACCCACTTGATCCCAGGTGTCAACCTAAGGTAATCTACCAGGAACCCTTCCTTTGGCTCCAGCCAGTCCAATTTAGGACCCCTCTGAGCTCTAGGGCACGCAGCCCCTGATCCGCAAGAGTAGAGTGGAGCGTTCCCTTCTAGAAACCAACTTCCCCGCCACACTAGAGGAACTCTTCTAGCCTGTCTTCTTCAAAGACACTTCCTAGAGTGCTGGTTTTGTTCTCTTTCCTGGAGGTAATCTCTCGCAGGCTGGTCCCACTCCCCATGCTAGAGCTGTTTTTAGACAGACCCACTAGGAGTTGGGTGTGCGGTTGGTGTGTGCCCATTCATGCCCCCACCTGGAGCAATGGGGAAAACCCCAAATTGGTCTGTGCAGGGGCATGGGTGGGCGGTGCATGGGTTGCGGGAGTGCACCCATACCCACACCATCTTCCAATGGGCACCCAGATCCGTGGGGGATGGGTGGACTTGACTGGGCGCGTCCCATCTAAAAACGGCCTATGATCTACTGGAGATTAAGTTATGAGCCACCAATTGATTATGATCTACCTCTTTGCTGCCGCTGGCTTGGAGGGTAGAGGCTCATACGAATGGAGCTCGTGGTCCCCGGTTCAATCCCCGGCCCCCTTCATGCTGACAACCCACCTAGGGATGTCGGGCTATGTGTAAAATGGAGATAATGTCGTTTCTCCACCTTTGCAAATGGCATCATGTTTCTTGGTTGGAGACCATCCAATATCGGTACTAATTGAAACTGTTCATCCCCATCTGCCTCCGCGAGCATTAACGGCAGCTGTTCGTCTGTCCGTTCCTCTCCCCCCCCCCCCCCCCCGGCTTGGCTGAAAGAATAGACTCTATTGTCTGCTTTTGAATCGTGGTTATGATTCATAGCTCGGTGAATAGCACCATTTTCTTAGCAGTTAGCACTTGCATTTTCTCCAAACAAACTTAGCAGGAGTCATTCTTTCCGGTGCCTCCCTGGCAAGCCTGCCATTCAGAGGTGTGTCTAGAGACGCACTAGGAGAGAACAGAAACCCAAATGATTTAGCCATTTGCCCACAGCTGCCCAGCTTGTGGTGCTTCATCCTGCTGCGAGGCACGAGGCTTTGGATACTTGCAGATGCTTTCGTTGAATGGGTTGTTCTCAGTGGGATCTTGAGAAACCAGAAGAGAGAGCGCAAAAAATGCTATTCTCCCAGCTGGTATTCAGCTAGTCTCCAGAGAGGGCTGGCCTCCCATCTTGCTTCACCATTGTTTTCACCACTTTAAAATAATTGCACTGGGTTGAGATTAGAAAAAAAACAAAAGAGCAGGTTGACGTAGGGATTAGCAAAATATTGCCGCAACAAACAAAATATTACAGCCATTTGCACACGCGTGAAATGGCGCTGCCCATAGCCACAACGGTGCTGCCAGCACGGGCGCCATTTTGGTTATGGGCACTGCCATTTGCACATGCACAAATTGGTTATAGGCAACCCAGTTTTGTGCTTCTAAAAATAGTTGTCTTCATTTTTCTTTTGTCTTTCAAACAGGATTCTGATTTGGAAAAGATTCTGATGGGTATTCAGGTTGAAATACCAGACAACTGTTCTGTTTGTCGAAGAAATGTCCGCAAAAACAGAACAGCTGTTCTGAACCACCCTTAGGCAGATTTGGTTGTCCAGATGGTGCTGCTTTTCCAAATGGACTGGCAACCCGCCATCTGAAAACAAAGCCCCTTTAAGATGCCTCCAAGATGGTTTCCTAAGAAGAAATTTAGAGCTGTAATGGGTAGCTAATTTTGTACCTGAGGGTAATATCCAGAATTTTGGGTAGCCTTTTCAGGTGCCCAACTGGTACCCAGTTGCCAAAAAGGCTACCCGATTACCCGAAATATCAAGTATTGCTATTACCGATTTTTTTCTGTTTTGCCGATCTGTTCCAACATACCATGCAACTGTTATAATGGCTTTCTGGATGCCCCTAACCATTTTCCTGCCTCGGTAAATGGTGCAAAACAGAAAATCAGTAATGGGAAACTGGAAATTTCCTAACGGTATTCCAGTCATTTGAATCCTCCTTCAACAGGTCCAGCACACCAAATTCCATGGGTACCTGTTTTTGTGGGTACCTGTTTCAGCTCTGATTTATCTTTATTATTTATTTATATGCCGTTGGGGCCTGGTGCCAAACAGGTGAATTACAGGTCCCTGCCCCGAGGGGTTTACAATCTAGGATGGACAAGAAGAGCAGCACACAGGGAGGGAGGGAAAGGGACATATCCATGAAGCTGAGGGGTTGCATGTGGTTAGCTTTGTTGCTAAGGGAGGAGACTAATCTTGAAGGATGGGACAGAGTAGGGAGAATGAATGCACCCAAAATCCTTTTTGGAAAATCCTGCCCAAGTTATGCATGAAAAAATTCTCAGTGAGAGAGCGTCTATGGTATCCCTTGGATGTTCAGTGGCATTAATATTTCTGTGTGAAACATGGCACAACAAGAAGCTAGCCCATTCATATCCATCCACGCTTAAAGGACTTGTTCACCAATGAATCACCTTTTGTATTTAGAGACCAGTGTGAAGTTGATTGAGAAACTCAGGAAAATTGGAAGGTTTAAAGAACAATCCTTGACTCCATTTGGAAAAATTAAACTGTTAAGAGCTTGCAGCTGAGGCCTAGGAGCTGTGTGGGAGGGCAGTGCCGTCTGAGAGGACCACATGAGTCAGAGTTGGCAGAAATAGCACCGCTGAGCAAGGCTGCGGGGCCCTGAAGTTTAAATTGTCTTTGAACAAGGGTTGGCGGGTTAAAGGACGCCATGAGTAAGTGGTAGGGATGTGTGAACAGAATGCGGTTCGGACGTTCGGGTCGAAACCCGAGTTCGGGTTCGGTTGTTCGGTTCGGCGGAGTTTGGTTTGGCCAAACTTGGCCCAACATTTGAAAATAGCACTATCGATACCAATACCGAATTCGAAGGTTTTTTTGGGGTATCTGTATCATTTAGCCCTGAAACAACCCCTGGTCTCCACCGCTAGTGCCAGGAAGTCTGCTCCTCAGCTGCCTCCCCCTTCCAGTCATGTTTTTCCCACCCGAACTCACGTTTTTCCCGCCCCCGAACTCACCCGAACACGACCGAACTGTTCAGCCGTTTTTGGGTTCGGTTTGGACATTCGGTTCAGATTCTGAACAGACCAAGTTAGGGGAAGGGCAGGTTATAAAATGAATTAAATATATAAATAAATATTGCACCCAATATTGGAGAAATGTAGGATGAGGGTGGCAGGACAGGAGGAGAGAGAGGCCTGCCAGCTTCCCTCTGCCTTGCAAACAGAGGCTAATCCATTCCCTCAGCTCCCTTGTGAAACGGGTGAGGGAGACAGAGAAATTAGTTGTCGTATTTATATAGCACATTCAATGTACCTGGTGCTGCACAATCGTTAGAGACAGGTCTCAGCCCCAAGGGGCTTACACTGTAGAAGATACAAGGGAGGGGAGACAAGAGATGGGAAACATAGGGAGACACAAGGATGCATTCAGGGGCCTGTGTTCGCTATGCTTTCTCCCTGGAGACATTCAAGAAATTGAGAAGTTGCAGACACATGTGCTTAACTTGGTTACAGTATCTTAGATGCTGGCTGCTCATTTCAACCCAAATGGAAGAAGCAGAGGAAGCATTGGATTTTCCAAAGTGTCTAAAATGGATTGGCAATCTAGGTGCCATTTTCAAAAATCACTTAGAGACAGATTTTCAAAGGCGAATGAGGTACTTGTCAGAGCACTCCCACTGATTTCCAATGGGAGCAAATGAAAATCTCCCTCCTTAGGACCTACGAAAATCTCTGTGATTTTCAGTGAGAATTAGTCAAGCAAGTGACTTTTGAAAATTAGACTTGGGTACAAAGTCATTCTAGGTACCACTAAAATTGATGAGCGTGAAAATGAAAAATTAACATTGTAAACTTATTGACCACTGTGAAATTACTACTTTGTGAGGAAAATTTGAAATGTGCTTTTCTGAAATTACAAAGGTAATTCTGAAATTTCAGAATATTGTGCTTTTGGGCCAGCCTGAGTTTTAACACTTTGGGGTTTTTTAGAAGGAAATCATGCCTCGCCAATCTATTGGAATTCTTTGAGCAGGTCAGCAAGCATGCAGATCAAGTTGATCCAGTTGCTGTAGCGTGTTTGGATTTTCAGAAAGCATTTCACAAGGTCCTTCATCAAAGCAGTCATGGGATAAGAAGAAGTGTGAAGAGATGGATGATTGAGAGGGGATATGGTAAAAATTAACAAAATGATGAGTGGTATGGAGCAGGTAAATAGGGAGGTTCTATAATAGGACATGGGGACACCCTTTCTGGCAGTAGGTTCAAAGCAAATTAAAGGAAGTCGTATTTCACTCAGGTTAATCACTGGAACTCATATACAGAAAATGTTGTGAATGTCCATAACATAGATGGGTTCAACTTAGGGAGGATTGGGTAAGTTCTTGGAGTAGAGGTGCATAATGGCACTTACTCAGGTTGATCAGGGAAGAAGACCTCCAACTGTTGGGAGCCGGGAGTAGATAGCAGAGAATGGACCACTTCGCTATGACCTGTTGTGTACTTCCTTGGAGCAATAGAACAGGGGCAGGCAGTTCCCTGTTCCCAAGAGCCGCATCCATTTACCACAATGGAACCAAAGAGCCACAACTTGCCCACTTCTGCAATAGACGTTGGCCACTGTCGGAGACAGGATGTTGGGCAAGATGAACCATTGATCTGACCCAGTAGGACACTTAGGTTCTTATTTTGCTTCTGAGTTTTGGCCAACAGGTCAGGGTCCATGTTACTTATTTACCATCTTCTGTACCCGTTCTCTTTTTTCTTCCCCTCTGTTTTCAGGCACGGTGGCCATGGATCTGCAGAACACCGAATGTCGCCCAGTTAACAGCAGCAAACTCACCCTGCCAGCAGAAAATGGCTCGGGGAAGAGAAGGCCCAGCATCGCCCCGGTCCTGGAAATAGCAGACAGCTCCTCCCTCTTGCCCTGCGACATGCTCAGCGACCAGTCGGAAGATGAGATGACTCAGTCGGATGACGAGGGCCTCACCGTTGTTGAGTGAGCAATCTTGGAACATCTTTGTTCCATCTCCTGGCAGCAAAGTGCACGGCCAGCTCTCTGGGAGGTGGGGATAATAAAGGCAGCTTGGTGCCCAGCCGGGTGACAGTAGGGATTGGGACACCAAATCCCTTTTGAAAATCTAGGGATGTGCCTTTCGTTTTTGTTGTTAGAATAATGAAAATGAATGAGCCTTCTTTTGTTTTCGTTCAATAACGAAAATGAAAGAAGAGAACGACGGTAATGGGCATTTTTTGCACACACCTTAAAGTGCTGGTCTTTCAATCTTCTGGGTTTACAAGTCCACAAGTAAGTTCCGGATTCATTCTTCTCTCACACACTGCCCTGAGGCAGCCTAAAGTAGCCGCAGCTGTAGACATGAGGGGTTGCCATGGAAACCAAGTGAGCACAGCTGCCTGGAGCAAAGCCGTTTACCAGGAGAACTTTTTACACACACAAATTCTGGGAGCAGTTCTATGCAGAAGTTCAAAGAGACGGATGTTTAAGATCTGGGTGAGTGATTTAGACACACAGAAAGTTCAAGATGTAACAGCAAACATCCAGGAGAAATGTAGTGATTTAGACACACAGAAAGTTCAAGATGTAACAGCAACATCCAGGAGAAATGTGTGTGTAAAAACACGCACTGACACTCATTATCATTCGCCTCAATTTCCATGTCAGGGCTTTCTCTTTCATTATTCTGGCTGGGAAGTACGGCAGGCAGGCTTGTACAATCGGGACCCTTTATCTAATCTTCCTGACATTTGGCAGGGACAATACCTTGGGAGATGGGTATAATCTGTCCAAATCTTATCCAAATTGGATGGCAGACGAAGAAAGTACAGCCAGAAAGGGGTACGCAGTTTTTGTTAAGATCACAAAACGTCAGTTGCTTATAAAATAGGGACCCTTTATCCAAACTTTCTAAAATTTGACAAGTCTGATCCCTTCAGTGAGGGGCACAATCATTCATCCAAATTGGATGGAAGACACAGACTTAGAGCCTGTAACTTTAGAGCCATAAATGCATTTCCCGTTGAAAGCAATGAAAAAATAAAACGGAAGTAAAAAATGAAAACGAGAGATAATTATGAAAATATATATGAAAATGAGTGACATTGTAATAAGAAAAATGAAAGAAATAACAAAAACAGAATTCTGTGCACATCCCAATGAAAATCCCAACCAGGGCAGCAAAAGTGACTATGCTTTCTGTGACAGGCAGCTTGGTTGGACAGCCACGGACTGATGCGCTGGTGTCAACGGAGAGACTCCTGGAACTGGGGGGACCAGATGCCATAGGATTTTTGCAGCCTCCGGCCCCCAAGATAACAAAATGAGCGCTCTGGTTTTCTCCTTTCCCGTGCCCTGTATTTCGTATACAGTCGCAAGCCTCTTCTCTGGGCTCCCAGCCTCCAGTGCTTTAGACACGGAAAGCCCCATTCTTGGCTCCCTCCCAGTTGGTGGCCTCCCGGCCCTTTGCGACATGTTCTTCTGTGCCTTCCCCTCGGCGTCACCCAACGCCGTGGCCCCTACCAGGCAACCCTGTCGCTCCAGAGCTTGGGCCACCTTCTCAGCTTCGTCTTCCAAGCTGTTTTCCTAGTGGTCTCTGTGCCAGTTGCCCTAGACTTCCTTTTATCCCAGCCAGACTGGTCACGTAACCACCTTAGGCCCATCAGCCCTCACCTCGGCTAACGGCTGCGTGTTCACCGTCGGCTGCCTGGGTCTTCGATCGCTTGAAAGGGATAAGGACTTTAATATAAAATAAATAAAATAAGCCCTTGGAAATCTCCAGCCTGCTCCCCGGGACTATCCCAAGCCTGACTCTGCAAATACTCGGAGTCGAAAACGCAGGTTGCTCCATGTTGGGAGTGGGGATGGGTGTGGGCCCATCTGCACACACACACCCTGCAACACGTTCGCAACAGCACGATCGCAGACCGCTGCTGGGTGGGTGGCGGTGGGGGAAGTTCATTTAAAAATGGCCAAAGAGCCAGAATGGCTTTGTCTTTATATTTTTCACTCTCCGGTGGAGTGGAAGGACTAACACATTCCATGATTTATTCCTTTACCATAGCCGAAATCCCCTTTGTATTAATGAACCTCCTGCTAATAGTTTTTCCTCCACTTCTGCTCTGTTATCAGGGAAGATGTTATTGAATTAGGTCATGCTGAGCTCCTGTAAGAACGAGGCTGATAAAGAATTCCTCGTTAAAATGATGCCATAGTGACACCGTGTGGATGTGTTCTGAACGTTCAAGATGTTGATCTTGGCCAGACGGCTGCTCCCGAATCTGAGATAGTTGGGGAGGCGAAAGGTGCGCTCCTCCTTTGCCGGATGCAGATGGTGGTTGCGCGCACGCTAGTGATGCGCAGAAGGCAACCCTACCATTTTTGTTTTCATTTTCGTTGACAAAAATCCTTTAGTTTTCATGGGGTTTCATAAACAACCTGACCGTTTTTGTTTTTTGTTCCCCATTTTTAAAAATGAAAGGTTATTTCTTTGAAAAATTAACGCGCATGCACGAAATGCCCACCGGACCATTTCGCGCATGCGTACCCCTTGTCGGAATGGCATTGATGCTGCCTGCGCCACTTTGGAAAAGGGCATGCATGCGCAGAATGGTCCAGCAGCCATTTTGGACATGCAAAGTGATTTTTAAAAAAAATTAATTAATTTTAAAATTAAAACAATAGCGGTGCATGCGCAAAGACCTGCTGCTGCCGTTCTACTCGTGCGCACCCTTTTCCAAAATGGTGGCAACGGCGTCAGCGCGCCATTTTGGAAAAGGGTGCACGTACGCAGAACGGCCCAGAAGCCATTTAGCTCATGCACAGTGATTATTATTTTTTTATTCTATTTTTTTATATATATATATAATGAAAACGGATGAAAGTAAACAACAAATCATTTGCTTCTCCATTTTCGTATCTTAGTTATTAAACGAACGGGCTCCATTCATTTTGGTTACTGAAACGAAAACGAGTTGCACACCCCTAGGAATGCGTATGTTGTACGCTGAAGAGCTGAAATATCCAAATACGTTCATATTGTTTCAGTGGCAAATAATTTATTCGGAGTGTTATCTATTATTATTTTATTATTAACAAACATTTATATAGCGCCAGCAGTGTACCTGGCACTTTACAAAGTAATAAAATAGACACGGTCCCTGCCCCTAGGGCTTACAATCTGAGAGACAGGAGCTGGGGGAGAGACTTAGGAAGGGGAACAGAGGGAGAGACAAGGGGTCTAACATTCATGAAGATGCGAGGTCTCAAGTGCACGTACTTGGCTTGGTTACGATGAGAATGACAGCAGGCAGGTCCATGTTGCAAGGATAAGGGTAGAAATGCGAATAACATCAGTATTTACAAAGACATCGCTTTGCTTCCGCTCTGATCCAAACCTAAACGTTTCTGTTATATTGAGATCTAAGGCAGAGTTGGGAAACCCCAGGCCTGGGGGGGCCCAAATGTGACCAGCGGCTACTTTGTATTTCATAAAATGTTAGAGTTGGAAGAGACCTCTAGAGTCATCATCTGGTCCGAGCCCCCACCGTCACCACCACCTTAATGCAGGAAGGAGTCCACAGCTACGATATCCACGGCAGATGGTTGGCTAGCCTTCAGCTACCGAGAGCCGACAACCTCCCTAGGCAACTTGTCCCATTGCTGAACCAATCCTACCATTAGGACATTTTTTCTGATATCTCACCAAAATCTCCCTTTCTGTAACTTAAGTCCATTATTTTTAGTCCTATCCTCTGCAGCAATGAAGAACAGTTCCTCACCATCTTCCTGGTGGCTACTGTTGGTCCCCTTCCCAGTTTCTGGTTGACCTTTCTTCTCTCCCTCTGTAGGTACGTGAAAGGCTACCCCCCCAACTCCCCCTACATTGGGAGCTCTCCCACCTTGTGCCACCTTCTGCCCATCAAAGCACCTTTCTGCTGCCTGCGGTTGGACAAGGTAATAGGCCGCCATGAATCTTTCAGGTTCCAGTAACGCCATCTGCATGTGTGTCCGTTTCAACGAGGACTGAAGCCAACGTCCATTTAAATTCAGGATATCCTTATCCGTCTTGATGACGTGGACATGAAGCATGCTTGGTTGGCTGGACCGAAGATCCATCTTGGTTATTTTGCATGTGTGTTTTGGTCACTTTGTTTCAGTAAGTGCATTTATGAATTACCTTCATTTTGGAACCACTGGCGACTTTGGTGGTCCTCCCTAGTGATATTGTGTGCTGTACTGGTGTTCGCTGGTGCGGTTGTTCTATTGCGATTAGCGCAAGAGGCCGCCGAGTCTGTACGACGAGGATGTGCAGAAATGTGTTCTCGGTAGCTGTTCTGGGGCTATGGAACTCGCCTCTTCTGGAGGCTCATCTATGGGAGAGGTGGCCCACTGCAGATGCAAACCAGTAAATTCAGGCGTCAACCTCAGGTGAACGACCAGGACCCTTCTCGGTGGTTCATGTGCTCCAGGCCGAGACACCAGCTCTCAGAGCACCTCAGCAAACTCTTTCAGGAGCGGAGAGGATCACTCCCCTTTAGAGAACACCTTCCCTGCTATGCTGGAGGAGTTCTCCTAGCCCCTCCCCTCCTTGGGGGCGCGCCGGTCGTCCTCTCTGCCCCAGAACAGAGGGCTCATTTGTTTAAATTGAGTATCCAAATCATCTTCACAAACACAAAATGGCATGTTCATTCAGCCCTGATTTTTAAAGTGCTTTGGGTTAGAGGGCTGATCCGGATCTGCCGCCCAGGGGATGGAGCAGGAGCCCGGCCTGCTCCATTTCCCCAGGCCGCAGGGTGTGTGGGCTCTGGGAGTCGGGTCGGCCCAGGTTGCGCCTTTAGCGCGTGCGGTGTAGGGCGCACATACTGGCTGTGCGCTGCGTGTAGGAGGGAGGCATACGCAGGCTGTTGACCCTGCGTGTTTAGCTTATTAAGTTTGAATGGGGTTTGACTTCCCTTACACTGTAGGAATAACATACACCAGTGCGCCTAATGAGAGATCTTTAGTGTGATCCAGCCTGCCGAAAAATTGCTGCGAGGCAACCTCGTCTATGGCAACCAATCATTTTATTATTTTATTCTTTTATTCAGATTTATACCCTGCCCTCCCCATTAAGGCTCAGGGCAGCTTATAACATTTTTTTTTTTAAATCTATAAAAAGATATAAAAACATCTTTTTAAAAATCCCCTTAACCCACCCACCTCTAGCCCTGCCAGCCAAATGCCTGGCCAGACAGAAAGGTCTTACATGGTTTCCGGAAGATGACCAGTCTCAGGTTTAGATGAACCTCTCAAGCGGAAGGAGTTTCCAAAATTGTGGGGCAGACACCGAGAGCATCTCTCTGCACGTCCTCATTGTAGAAACTTCATCAGCCCAGCGATGACACCTACAAGAGGGTGCTCCTGGTTGACCTCTGAGGCCACGACAGGACATGAGGGAAGAGTCGGTCTTTCAGATACTTGGGGCCCAAGTTGTTTACGGCGTTATAGGTCAAACCCAACATCCTGAGTTGTGCTCGGAAAGCTGTTAAGTTGGACAGCCCTACTTGAGTGTCGCCATTATTTCCCCCCGATCGCATGATGGGAAATGAGGTGACACAGCCAAGGTCATTCTGCGTCGGTGGGAATAGAACCCCGGTCTCTTTGTGCTCTCCTTGTTGGTTTGTTCTGCCTCTCCACCCCATGGGGCTTCCTTTCTGTGCTTGCCAGGAAAACAGGCAGAGTGTTTACCTGGCAAAGCAAGAAGAATATTTTATTTATCTAGTGTCTCTCAACATCCGCTGCTGGCAGCGGTTCAGACGCGCAATCGGGAATGAAGCAGGCCGCCCCCGCGCACGCCCCCTGTGGGGTACAGTGAGTCGTGCGGAGGCTTGCTTTTCAGCTTGGCTGGTTGCTCCTTGTAGCTTCCTAGTACATCGGCTTCCCTCAGTGCGTTACCTGCGGGAGAGTAGGGATGGCTCAGGAGATTCTGAAAGGCTCTGGCTTTCTGGAATAAACATCATTCCGTGCAGCGATTTTATAACATGCGGCAGTGCTGCTGTTTGTTTGTTTTTTCTCTGTGCTGCTCACGAAATTCCTGGTAGACTGCTGTCTTCAGGGCCCGTCGCCACATTTTGAGCGGCGTGTAACGGACAAGAGATGCACCTGGTTTTAGGTGGTGGTGTGCTTTAATCCAAGTAGGAACTTGGAACAAGGCCCCGACTGAGACACATCTATAATACTTCTCAATGCAATTTCTTTCTTTCTTTCTTCCCTCCCCTATGTCCCGTCACAGCCAGTGAGGTTAGCTGAGAATGAGGTTGGCTGAGGGTGTCCTCTTGCAAGTGCCAACTGCCTGGGAAGTTGCTACAATGGTGGGGGGGGGTGTGCATTCTCAGTTGCTGCCCCAGAATTATGGAACTTCCTCTCCTTAGAGGTCTGCGTAAGCCCGAGCCTGTTCCACTTCCGGAGGAGATGCAAGACCTTTTTTTTGTTTGGCCAGGCGTTTGGGAGGCAGGGATAGAGATGTGTGGGATTGGTTAGAGGGGTTTGGGGTAGAGGATTGGCGGGCCATCTTGCCGCCCCCACCCACTCTGAAAATTTCCCGTACCCCTGAGAGGGGGCAGTAATGCTACAGCCAAATTACCCACCAGGTGTACCCAGGTCCTGCAGCAGAATTCACAGCACAGAGCCACATCTTAGTGCCGTTTCTGAATGTCCGATTTCCCGCTCCATAGAGAGAATGTGTCCAGTTTCGCTCCCTTACCCGTCATCCCGTCTCTCTGCAGGGCTGCAAGCACAACAGTTACGAAGATGCCAAGGCCTACGGGTTTAAGAACAAGTTGATTATCGTTTCGGCAGAGACGGCCGGTAACAGGCTGTATAACTTCATTGTCCCGCTCCGGGCGTACTACAGGTCCCGGAAGGAGCTAAACCCAATCGTGCTGTTGCTGGACAACAGGCAAGTACTTTTTCCAACGTTCTCTATTCGCTTTTACGCCCTGCTGTGCACGGAGTCTGGCTTTCTAATGTTGATGCTAAAACAGTGTTTTTCTTCGAAGCCAGCAGTGGGGAAACTCCAGCCTGTGGGACAAATCTGGCCACAGTTGTTTTGATTTGGCCCCTTCCCAGTTCCTGGATCAGATCTGCGGATCCAGTCCTCGCTCTCAAGCGCTGAAAGGCTCAGATCAGGGGAAGGGGACAGAGAGGAGGACGCGCAGTCAAGGACACAGGATGGTTCCATGGCACAGAGCTATGATCTTGGACCCTCCTCTTTCTCCCTTGGAGTCCTGTCCCCAACTGCTGTCTTGCCCATGAAGCTCTGTGTTCATTTTCAAAGTGCGTTTTCAGATTCACCCCTGAGAATCCAAAGGGCCAGACTCTCCTCCCCTCTCTTGGGTAACTCCACTGAGAACAGACTGTCCACGACCCACAAGAGAATAAACTAGGGCTGAAACTCACTCTCGACAGCCTCGAGCGTCTCATCGAGAATTGGAGATTTTCCCAGTCGAGAAATTAGCCATTCACACCATTCTCAACGGGATTCCCCAAACCATGCAAAATTGCCGCTGCGGCCATTTGTACATGCACAGCTTTTCCCCAAAATGGCAATGGCAGCATTGGCACCATTTTGAAAAAAGGGCAGCCGTTCTGCTCGTGCGTGGTAGCCATTTTGCACCTGCGCAGACCAGCGGCCCTTTTCCAAAATGGCCGTGAATGCTACAGGTGCCATTTTGGGAAAGGGCTGCGCAGACGCAGAACCGCCATGATGGCCGTTTTGTACATGCGCAGGGCTCTTTTGTTCATTTTGGTTTTGGGTGGTGGTTTTTTTTTACACGATATCTTGTGAGATTTCGCACTGGGGGTGAGATCTCAGTCCCTGGAACAAAATCTCATGGGATTCTTGCGAGAGAGAAAAAACCAATCTCGTTTCAGCACTAGAATAAACTGCGTGTGGCAGCAGGTACAATTCCATGTTGCTCGGTGTACTCCGCTGCTATGGATGTTGGGACCATAGAGGAACCTGCAGGGAACAGACTAGATGTCTGTGGAGTTACACCCAGTATAGAGAAGCAGAGAACCAGGCTGAATACCAGTCAGGTAAATGGCTTTGCGAAATACCTGACTTTCTTGTTGCAGGCCTGATCATCACTTTTTGGAAGCCATCTGTTGTTTCCCGATGGTCTACTACATGGAAGGCACCATTGATAAGTAAGTGTGCTTGTTTCCTTCTCTTGGTTTTTGCAGTACGTGGTAAAGCAGGTGTTCACCTGCTTGAGTAGGGCGGGAGATGGCTGGGCAGGGTAAAACTGAATGAACTTCAGTGTCCAACAAGAAGAAGGACTGAGCTTCCACTATGGTATGATGAGGGGCAGAAGCAGCTTGCAAGCAATGTTGTTCCATGGAACAAGTTCTGGTCAGCAGCTTCCATTCTACTGCCCTTCAGCTGCTGACGTTAGAGAGATGGACTGCAGCTTATGGACTCAGGATCCAAAGCTGAATTTCCCCAAGATTGGAAGAGTGTTAGGATTCATTCTTCTCCACTGGACCCACCCAATCTTCCAAGATGAGTAGTAGGCCCTTTTTTACAGAGATGGAGGTGGGTGGAGGGCCGGGTGTTTAGCTGCGGGGGAGTGGAGGTAGGTGTGTCTGTTTACACGGACACGCGCTCACCTTCCCCACGGTGCCCACCTGCTCTGGTTTTCCGGCAGGCTCCGTGGGTGGAGATGGGTGTGCGATGGGTGGAGGTGGGTGTTGCCCATTATGAAAACACACACACACTCACTCACACCTGAAAAAGAAGGGTTTTTTTTGTAAATGAAAATGTCAACGAAAACGAAATCAGTAGGGATGCGTTCTGCGCACCTCTAGTGTGAGGGGACTTCAAAGACCCGTCTCGTCCAACCCTCTCCTTTGATCTTGCCTAAAGCCACCTTTAGACGAGCTCAGCAGACTCGCACCTGAAAAATCACGTGCCTTTGAAAAAGAGCGCGGGCGAGGGTCAGACATGCGGGGATGCACGCTATCGCCCTCGAACAGACCTCGATCATCACACGCCCAAACCCTGCCCGCGCCCGTTTTCAAAGGCACGTGATTTTGCTGCGCTTGTCTAAAAGTGACCTAAGATGGAGTCTGTCTAGAAGAATGTATGAATCAATAAATAAAACCAAGATCTGTCCAGATATCGATATATCCTCCCTCCCCGCCTGCAGTCACTGCAACCACCTAAAGACAAACTTGACTCTCTTACCGGGCAAGCTTATCATCCTGCCGATTTCTCAGCTTGTCTGATCGTCACAGGTTGTTGTTAATGATCATTTCTATCACGCTTCCAGTGTCCACAGTACTTTATAATCCTTTTCTAGACCACCCTCACAACCCTGTGACAATTATTATTCCCATTTTACAGAGAGGGAACATAGTGTGTGAGAGAGAGTAACTTGTCCAAGGCCACCCAGTGAGTTCATGGCTAAGATGAGATTTGAACCTTGGTCTCCCAGATCCAAGGCCAACACTTTACCCACTAGGCTACATTGACTCTCCCAGGACAAGCTCAGAGACTCTTGTTCTTGAAGAGCCTCTAATTGTAAAATCAGTTCTCCTGCCCCCCCGCCCCCCTTTCCATAGTGGTTGCCATAACGCGGGCCGGGGGGTGGGGGTTGTCTAACCTGTGTTAATCACATCTGTGTAGTCCTGTCGCTCTGTCCACTTTTGATTTCACAATGGATTTGAAAAGCTGCTTTCTCTTTGGCAATTCTGGCAGCCTGGACAGTTTGCTGCAATGTGGGATCATCTACGCCGACAATCTGGTGGTGGTGGACAAGGAGAGCACCATGAGCGCTGAGGAGGATTACATGGCGGACGCCAAAACTATCGTCAACGTCCAAACCATGTTCAGGTGCGAAGCAGCCGAGGGTCCAGTTCGACCAGACTGGGGTCTCCAAATCTCTCCTTGCTGTGTTCATTTCTGACAGCCAAGGACTTGGCTTTCTTTCAAGGCCGGGTAGGGTGGGGTGGGGATGTCTGCCCATCTTGGAGGACACTGGAGATTGAACCAGGGACCTCAAACGCTGAAAGCAGGTCTCTCTAGCTTGAGCAACCAAGCCTGATGGTGTGGCTAGCAGCTAAGAACAGAAGACCTGCCAGTGGCCCCATGCATGGGCCCACTCCATTGATGGACACACTCTGACTCGCCCATTAGAATAAAAGAAAATATTATTGTAATTCATTTTTGATGTGGAGTTAAACCAGGGGCAGGAAACCTTTTCCCTCCTAGGAGCCAGCTAAGTGCCACGTCCGAGAAACAGGAGTTAGGGTGATTAAGGGGTGCTCTTGGGGAAGACGAAGGAAGAGGAGGGTCCAGATTGTGGATCTATGCCCCGTCCTTGAGTACATGCCCTCCGCGCCACTCTCTTCCCCTGAGCTCACTCTTTCACTGCTTTGGGGTAGGAACTGGATCCAGGGGGCGGAGAGAGGAACTGGAAAGGGGCCAAATGAAAGTAGCCACAGGGCTGCATTTGGCCCCCAGTCTTGAAGGTCCCTACCCCAGGCCATTAGCCCCCCTGGATCATTAGCCGAGGACCTCGTTTGGCCCAATCCCCTCCGCGGAGTGCATTGCCAGCCGCCATCTCTCTCTGGGTGGCGGTCTCTCCTCCAGAAGTTCAGAGAGGAAACGGAGAATCCCAAGGCGTGCCAGTGTCACAGGGCTGAGGAGAGATTTATTTTCATGTCCATGTTTCAGCGACGCTGATCTGTCTCCAAGGCCAGGCCGGCGCCAAGGACTGTATTTCATGGCGCCAAAGACTGTAGTTCATCCTCTGGTCAAGAAAGCACCTTCTGTTCCTTGAGATGCCCCCGAGCCCAGTGCCATTGACCTGTCTTCCCTTCTCATCTCAGGCTCTTCCCCAGCCTCAGTATCATCACGGAGCTGACACATCCCTCCAACATGAGGTTCATGCAGTTCCGAGCAAAGGACAGCTATTCTCTCGCTCTTTCCAAACTTGAAAAGGTAAGGAGGGGGATTTTGCTGTGGTCCCTTCCAGGTCAGTGTGGTGCGGGCAGAGCGCAAGGGAAGGACGGACCTCTCAGGGGTGGGGATTGGAGTCACCCACCTACGAGACTGGTGTTGCCTCTGTGGCGTTGCTGCCTGTTCTTCATCGGCGTTGCTACGTGACTCCAGTGCCTGCTATCAGACACGGATTGATGTGGTCATTTTTTTAATGTGATGTAACCGATGTAGAACTAAAATGTCCAACCGTGTGGTAACCGTCAGATTTGTGGCAACCGGTCCACCCTGACAACGCTCGCTCACCGAGCAGGGATCTCTCTTGTCTCTCTCTGGGTGGTTCGTTCTGATTGCTCACTGAGATATTTTCCGACTAAGGTTGTGCAGAAGACGCATCCTTCATTTTCATTTTAAAAAAACGAACATTTTGTTTTCGGGGGGGGGGGGGGGGGGTTGCGTAAGGGACTCGACCGTTTTCGCGTAGGTGTTTTTTTCCATTTTATTTTATTTAAAATAATTTTTTTTTAAAAATCTCTGCGCATGCACAAAACGACCCTTTTCTGAAATGGCACCGGCAACAGCAGCGCCATTTTGGAAAAGGGTGCGCACGCAGAACAGCCCTGGTGACCCTTTTGCGCATGCGTGTTCTTTTTTATTTATTTATTAGTGGAGAGGCCTTGGAGAGGCCTGGAAAGCCAATGAAGGATTGTCTATCTCAGGACTGGCTGTTTGTGGGAGCTTCTATTCAGGGGTCAAGCTAGTTCGCTCTCGAGCCCCGTTAGGAGTTAGGACACTGTTTGTCTGTGGGACGTCCATCAGGGGCCGTACTGGTCTGCTCTTGAGCTCTGGGTAGGAGCTAGGAGTTGGACTCTGTTCTGCTTGTTGGGACCTTCATCAGAAGCCGAGCTGGTCCGCTCTCGAGCTCCAGGTAGGAGCTAGGACTCTGCCAGTTCGTGGGATCCTTTGTTAGTTGTTGTTGTTGTTGTTATTATTAGCATTTATATAGCGCCAGCGATGTACCTGGCGCTTTATAAAGAATAAGATAGACATGGTGCCTGCCCGAGAGCTTGCAATCTAAAGACAGAGGGAGGGGAGACAGGGAAGGGGGAACAGAGGGAGAGACAAGGGATGCGACATTCATGAGGATGCGGGAACTCAGGTGCACGTTCTTGGCTTGGTTACAGTACCGTGGGCGTTTGCAGGTAACAGGTGGGGGATAATCCTGGGTGGGGATGCTTAGCAGGAGTTAGGAAGGGCGGAGCGGAAGAGGTGGATTTTAAGGAGGGACTTGAAGGTGTGGAGGGTGGGGGCCAGGCGGACGAGGGCAGGGAGGGAGAAGGGACGAAGGCGGTTGGGAGAGCAGGGGAGGCATGGGAGGGTGAGGGAGGGGATGGAAGAGGAGACCAACCTCTTCCATCAATGACCAACCATCTTCCTGGTTTGCTCATGAATCCTGGTTAGGAACTAGGACTTTTGCTTTACAGCTGGACTGTTGAATTAGGGTTTAATTGTTTTCTACCTTTTTTTTCCTGTTCAAATTTTGGATGTATTGGTGGGTGCAATTGGCCTTTATCTCTTAAAATTCCAGCAGTACTCTGGGTAAAATGCAAGACTCTAAACCTAAAAAAAAAGAAGAGGGGGCGTCCGTTTTGTGTGTCTCCAGAATATGCTTCCCCTAGCTCAAAACAGCTCAAATTATCTGATGTGGGCATTAAAGATCATATCTTAAGTGTTGCCAAATTCTCCTGGGCAGCATTTAAATTAAGGGAAGCAGCTTCCGGGATATTTGAATCTTAGTTTTAATCTTTATTTTTTTTATTGATTGGTTCCTACGATTATTATGCTGTGTGTGTATTTGTTTGCTTTGGGTTATGTGACGGCTCTTGCTACTGCAATAAACTTGATTGTTTTTTTAATAAAATAAACCAAAAAAACAAAAACGAATGAAAACAAACTAATGTTGTTTGCTTATTCATTCGTTTTCATTACCTTAGTTATGAAAACGAATGTGGCTCCATTCATTTTTGTAATGAATTAAAACGATATAAATTGCGCACATCCCTGTTTCTAACTATGCCCTTGAGAGAGGATTGTGCTTGAATTCCTGAGTGGTGTTACGCCTGGGAAGTTAATGAAAATAATCATTAGCTTTGCATTTTCCATCATCTTGTGCTCTCCCGCTGGGCTTTTGAGGCAACATGGTTGATGAGGCCAGGGGACCTTTATGGTCGTACAGCCAAAATGGCTATCCTCAAAAAATGGGTAAAAACATAAAACTTGCAGTACTTGAGCTATCCGGGACAGTTGGGCATGGAACAGTATCTGTTAACTGCCATGTTACCGTTATTGCGTTTCGCTGTTTGTTGCTATCGGGAGTACTGTGGGTGCATAGCATGGATCCCATTCAAATACGTAGCCCAACAAAGATACTTTATTTTCCCAATTTGCCCTTTTTCTGCTCTTTGCTCTTTTCTCTAAACTAAGCATGGTGAAACCCAGAAAGACAGTAATGCAGAAAGTTGTAATGAATCAAAAAAACAGAAAGGCGGTTACCCGATAACTCCTGCCCAGTGTGGGGTTGCTGATCCGATAATAGACTGACTGTTTGAAAGAAAAACAGGTAACACCCACAAGTACTAACTCGGATGAATTTCAGCTTCCTTCCCTATTTCGTGTCTTTCTGGCACTCTGCAAACCTTTCAATATCATTTGAGTTAGTAAGTGCAAGCCTCCGAGATCCAGCGGCAGGTTAAACGGCTCTGTGTGGAGAGAACGCAGGGTCAAATTACGTTTGCGTCTACGTTAAATAGCACAATAGCATTTTTGTGATATTTAATCACATTTTCATCCCTCCTGGATCGGACCCTGCAGTCGACTGGGGGCACCTTCTTGGAGATTCCCCGGGTGGCGACGTCTAAGAGGGCATTCTCGGCGGCTGTGCTGTGACTATAGATGTCCCTCCTGGTGGCGGTTGTCTTATGGAAGGAGGGGGAATTCAGAGAGAGTTCAATGTAAAACCTGGCTGTTTTGCCAGACATTTGGGGAGAGGGACGAGTAGTGGGGGGTGGGTTTCTTTTTTGGATAAAGGGTATTTATTTTCTCAGGCCTCTTGTTTTATGGGTTTAATTGATATTGTATTTTATAGTTTGTCTTTTATCATGATTATGTGTTGTTCACTCCCCTGAGCTGCCAAGTGTTGAAATAAATGAATATTTTTGTTGTGCATGGGGAGGGGGGTGGCGAGTGGGAGAGGGGTAGAATTGACAGCTGATTGAAAGACAAAGATTTGAGGTATAATTAACCGAGGGGGGGTAGCATGACTGTGCTGTGTGACGTCTGTCATGTGCCAGGAATGAACGAGAGACTATTTTCTCTCCTGCTGAGCCTGCGCCAGTCAAAGGCAAAGCTCCTTGACTTCTCTCCCTCTGTGCTGCGCTGAACGTTTTCTTACAAGGAATCAAGCAAGGATTTGAAGTCCAGAATCTCTCGCACGCACATTCACGCATGTATAGTGTGTCTGTGCGTTGCTGGGTATTAAAAGGGGTTGAACGGTTCTGCTAAAATAGGAGCCGACGCAGCCTGTTGGTCATCGTAGCCACCAGGGCAGGGACAAAGACAAGAGCTCAACAGTCCTACGCTTTCCCCAATCCTTCTCTTGATTGGCTGCAAGGTTCTGCCTCGGGATTGGCTGGGAGGACACACATTCTTCCTGGGTCAGGGGTCGGCGTTAGTTCACGACTTAGTTCTGCACCTGTCGATCTAAATCCCAACGGGACGCGGGTGGCAAGAGAATCCCTTCGATATGCCCCTTCCCGACCTGAACGTGCCCCTTTCCAAACGTTGTCACAAGGCCCAGGAAAGGGGCGTGGCCACATCACAAGGTTGTTGCTTGTTTACAATCTACCCTGCTCCAAGGGGGGGAGCCAGGAGGGTGCAAAAATGCCCCCCTTTTGCACCTCTCTCCCCCCAGTGGCTGTGGTAACACGTAGTATCACAACAGATTGCTGTCATGTTGGAGAGGAGGGCAGATGCAAGAACTTCAGCGTGTGCAAATACCTTCCCCGCCCCTCCCCACAAGCCCTACACATGCCCTGCGGTGTTTCAGGAGAGTTCCCCTTCACTTCGTTGTGGTGAGGTGGCACGGGCTCAACTCCTCGCAGGCCCCTGGGGGCAAAGGAAAGCTCGCGTCTCTCCCATTTTGGAGACTCTGCTGGCCTGCCACTCACTAAACACAGCACGGGATCCCTCGCCTCCCACCGCTTCGGCGATAATGGTTAGGATTGGACATCCACTCTCGTTAATGTGGCGCCGTTGCCAGGGGGATACTCTAAAGATCTGAGAGCCGGGCTTAATAATTATCTGCAGCCTGGGCCGGTGCTTTGACAGAAGGGCGTCGGACCGTGAGCTCACGTTGGCCTGATGAGGAGCAAAGGTGTGTTCAGCCTCAGAACGGCACTGAGCTGGGGGCCAACACACGCTACACTAAGTGTCTGGTTTATGTGCTGGAAACACTCCCCCCCGTGTAACATGTGTTTTCACTCCTAGTTTTGCACCTCGATGGTGGTCTGCTTCCTTACCTAGAGCTCAGTCTTTCAGTGCTTGTAGGGAAGGAACTGGATCTTGGGGGCAGATTCAGGAACTGGAAAGGGGCCAAATAAAAATTTGCCATGGACTGCATTTGGCCCCCAGGTGAGAAGTTTTTCCATCCTTGCTCTTCATGTTCAAGATTGCCTGTATTGGCCATCAGATGCATGGCCACCATTGCAAAATGTGGTTCACGCATTGTTTTGGTGGTGTGGGAAGAGCCCCAGAGAGAATAGGACATTTGAAGGCAAGACTGGCCAGAGCGTCTGGTGAAGAGCTGAAATCAGTACCTGCAGTCATGGGTAAAACCCATCAAAATTGTGGTACCCAACCCAATAACATCAGGTACCGATTGGTTCTCAGTGTATGACCCAATGGATCAAAATACCGTTTTTTCCATTCCTTTTTTCTGATTTCTTGTACTGACTTTCCAACCCATGGTACCGATTTTTCAGCTTGCCATCCCAATTCCTTTACCAATTTACCGATCGGTAAATCGGTAACAGCAATAGCTGCAGCTCCAATCTGGAGAACAAGGCCACAAACTTCAGAAGATGGAATCTGCACCAGCCAATCCACAAATGCAGTTTCCTTCTGAGCCTCGGCCCAAGTAAAGGTTTGCTGGCAGGGACAGCGCAGCAGGCAAATCATTCATTTTCATTTTTGTTTTTTGTTTACCAAACCCCCTTCATTTTGCGGGGCTTTTTGCAAGCAAAAACATGCATTTTCAGTCTCCTACACACACCCCCGTGTTTATTTTTATTTTAAATTTTTTTAAAAAATAAATAAAATGCGCATGTAAAGATCAGCTGCCCCAACACTGCTGGCACCATTTTGAGAGAGCGCGCGCGGACGCAGAACCGCCCCACTGGCCGTTTTGCACGTGCACAGACATTTTAAAAGTTTTTATAGCAAAAATGGACTCTTCTCTCCCCGCCCCGCACCCCTGGTTGTTTTATTTTATTGTTGAATATTGTTGAAGCATTTATTTTATGGTGGTTTTATTTTATTGTTGAATTTATTTTTGAATTGAATTGAAATGTTTTTATTATATGTACTGTTGTTAGCCGCTTCGGGCCGCCTGTGACGGGAGAAAGCAGGATACAAATTTTGTAAATAAAATAAATAAATAAATAATGCCTAAAATGGCTGGGGCTTTGTTCATTTTAGTAATTAAAAGCCGTACTGCACGCCCCTAGTTGCTGGTCTGGTCGTTCACCCCGGTCTGCCCATCCTTTCATCTTCCCTCTCCTCCTCTCCCTGCAGAAAGAGCGAGAGAATGGCTCCAACCTGGCCTTCATGTTCCGGCTTCCCTTTGCCGCCGGCCGAGTCTTCAGCATCAGTATGTTGGATACGCTGCTCTATCAGGTGAGAACAAGGGGAAAACTTGGGATTCAGGATTCTTAGAGAGGGAGATGTAAATGACCTCATGGAGGGTGGGTGAAGCAGGCTGCTTCTGCTTGGTGGGAATGTTGGCCAGGTAGCGAAAAACGATGGAGGTTGCTGCCTACGGGAAGGGCTGTCAGCTTGGCCTTTGAGATAACGGTTCCCCCTGTCTCCAGTTCACGATACTGTGGCTAGAGCTCGTGGCTACCGGGATTCCACGCCCCCTCCTCACCCCCAACAAAAATGCTTCAAAATCAGAACAAACCTTTTGTCTTGCTGGGAGTGGAATGTTTTTTCATTTTTTTGCAATGAGTTGCATTTTAGCAAAATATTTCTTCTCCGTGGCTACAGAAGATAGAACAATAGGGAACAGGCTTAAACTGCTGCAAGGTAGATTTCCGTTAAATATTGCTAAACACGTCTTAACTGTGAGAACAGTTCGGCAATGGAATCTGTTGCCCGGGGGCGGTTGGGGAATCTCTTTCCTTGGAGGTGTTCAAAACCCGGCTGGATGAGCATCTGTCTGCGAGTCTGTCAGCAGAGGAGATCCTGCCTCAGAGTAGAGACTTGGACTAGATGAGTCTGGAGGTCCCTTCCACCTCCATGATTTTACATTTTTATACAAACTGGAAGATGGTTGTTTCTGTGAAAACGTTTGGCTGTCGACACCAATTTTGCAAGGAGGTGGCTGAAAAATGAAATTTTCTTTTTTTTTTTCTTTTACATCTTGGGCACTGAAAATGTTTGCAAGACAAGGGCAAAAACATCAAGGCACAAAGTCAAGAATTGTTGAGATGTTGGAAGCGTTCATCAGAATTCCTGTGGGGTTTCCCCCAATAGTTTTTAAACGTTGCTGAATTGGCTGGGTTGGGGAAATAGGGTATAGATGTGCATTAATGTTTGGACTTTGTTTTCACATGCGTTTTCATTTTCATTTACAAAAAAACCCTTCATTTGCGGCGGGGGGTCGTCAAGAAAACATGCGTTTTCAGTTTTTTCCATTTTAATTTATTAAAAATAATAATAATTTTAAAAACCACACTGCACATGCACAAAATGGTCACCAGGGTCATTCTGCGCATGCACAACCCTTTCCCAAAACGGCATCGACAACGCCGGTGCCATTTTGGAAAAGGGCTGCTTGTGCGCGGAATGACCCTGGTGGCCATTTTGTGCATGTGCAGGGATTTTAACTTTTTTACTATTATTTTTAATAAATAAAACAAAAACGGATGAAAGGGAACAACAGTCATTTGCTTATTCATCTGTTTAAGTAACATTAGTCACAAAAACGAACGGGGCTTCGTTAGTTTTTGAAACTAATTAAAACACAAATTGCACATGAAGCCTTATCTTTGAGGATAAGGATATTTTCCTGGGTGTTTATGCTGCTCTGACTGACAATCTTCCTTCCTTCCTTCCAATCCAGTCATTTGTCAAAGACTACATGATCACCATTACGAGATTGTTATTGGGTCTCGACACTACCCCAGGTTCTGGATACCTTTGCGCGGTAAGTGACGATTGTCCTGCTCTTGTGTATTGTGCCAAGTGCCGGTTGTGACGCCATTTGACAGTGCATGTCAGAGTAGACTAAATCTGTGACCTTCAGTACCAGAACCACAGTCCCTGGAGTCAAGGAATTATTCCCTATGTATGTCGCTAAAGGCACCTTGCGTTACAGGGACCCACCAGCAAAGGGAGACAGAATCATAACTGAGGTCACAGCATTGGTTTCTCTGCTCCGTGCCATGAGTCTCTGAGAGATTTGGAAAGCTGATCCCTGCCCCTCTGTGGGATCCAAACCAGCGTCATCGACAGGTGCTAATGCACCCAACCCTAGGTGGGGTCTTGCGGATTAGCAGCAGTGACAGACTCTGGAAGAGGTGTCGGAGCTGAGTCCTGGCACAAGTGAAGCCCTGAATCTAACCCAAAACCTGCATCCAACCCCCCCTCCCCCCCCAGACAGGGGGACGATTCAGATTTAGGGCTGCACTAATCTGTTAAAAAAATTATATTTTGCCAGTATTTCTGAGTTTCTGAGGATCAGCTCCAAGTGTTCAGCCGTTCCTTGGTATCTCGGCTGAATACTCGATGCTCGGTAAAGTACTCAGAAAAATAAAACCGAGTACCGAGTATTTTCCAAGTGTCAAGTTCCCTTATATAGGACCAGGAAAAACCCCGTATGTTGCTGGAAAAGACCCATATGTTGCCCAACTGAGGATTTACCCAAGTACCGTGCACTGGACCGATTCCTTGGTTACTTGGTAAAACCAAGTCAAATACCGAGATACTCATTTTAAAAAGCAAGTAATTTTGAATACCAGATTTCAGCGCTATTCAGAATTGGATCCAAAACTTGCAGTTCAGGACATTCCCCCTCTCGATACAGGGTCATCATCTTATCTAGAGGTCCTTGTAGCAAAGAAACCCCTTTTTATATTTATTCTGTGGCCAGATGAAAATCACTGAGGACGACCTCTGGATCCGGTCATATGGGCGACTCTTCCAGAAGCTCTGCTCCTCCAGTGCTGAAATCCCCATCGGTATCTACAGGACCGAGTCGCACATGTTCTCCACCTCCGAGGTAAGACAAGCAGGGGGGAGGAGGAGGATGGCCGCCATGATGTGCCCCTAGAGTGCAACTAGCTCCCTCGGTTACACCAGGAGCATTTGCAGGTCACTAACAATCTGTCTGGTTAATTGCACCATCACTGCCCAGCTACAAACCTTTGATCCTCTTCATTGGCTACTGACATTAGCTGGGCAAGGTGATGTCCCTTCTGAGTCTCGGGTGGCAGAGCTGGTCTTGCACAGGGATGACCCCCTTAGCCCTGCACTTTCAGAATCGTCATGCCTCTCAGGAGCAGAGGGGACAGCACCCCCAGGCGCCCCTGAGAAGAAGCACTCCCTGCAGTGTCCACCACTCCCATACCCTTCCCCGACAACTCCATCACTCATCCCACATGCGCCACCAACTCTAAGGCCACCTGGCGGATTACCGTTTCACTTAATCCTGTGCTGGCTGAGACAAGATAAGGTTGAGAGACGCCCCAGGAATCCATTTGAAGGAGGGGAAGGTGTGGAAATTTTGCAGGCAGCCTGGAGGCTTTGATTGTGCTCCTCCAGTACCCCCATGAGTGGCAAACCGTGATAAAAAAAAGAGATTGGTTTGCCAATTCCTTGAAGTGTGTGTGTTGGGTTTCTTTTTCTCAAAAGAGACATTTGCAAGTAACGGAGATGTTTAAAATGCTGACGTGGAAAAGCAAGGAGAACAGGGTTGTGACTCAGGGAGTCCTGAGAGCACAATCTTGCTGCTAGTTTGGAGTGACCTTGACCAGGTCACTTCACCTCTCTGTGGGCAAAACCAGACATGATGTTGGGCCCCCGTGGCCCACTTTGTACTGGACCGGCTCACATACATGTTTATGCAGGTGCTGCCAGATGTTGGTCTGGAAATGTTGACAGCGGCCCCGGGCTCTCGCCTCTGGACTTGCGAATTAGCAGCAGTGACAGACTCTGGAAGAGGTGTCGGAGCTGAGTCCTGGCACAAGTGAAGCCCTGAATCTAACCCAAACCCTGCATCCAAACACGCACGCACGAACCCAGACATGGGGACGATTCAGATTTAGGGCTGCACTGATCAGTAAAAATAATATTTCACCAGTATTTCTGAGTTTCTGAGGATCAGCTCCAAGTGTTCAGCCGGTCCTCGGTAACTCGGCCGAATACTCGATGCTTGGTAAAGTACTCAGAAAATAGTACCGAGTATTTTCCAAGTGTCAAGTTCCCTTATATAGGACCAGGAAAAACCCCGAATGTTCCTGGAAAAGGCCCATATGTTGCCCATCTGAGGATTTACCCAAGTACCGTGCACTGACTGGACCGATTCCTTGGTTACTTGGTAAAACCAAGTCAAATACCGAGATACTCAGTTTAAAAACAGAGTAATTTTGAATTTCAGCGCTATTCAGAATTGGCTCCAAGACTTGCAGTTCAGGACATTCCCCCTCTCGATACAGGATCATCATCTTTGACCCACCTGATTGGGTCAAAGCAGGCCACCTTGGGCTATCATGTCTGCTGTGACCCGGCAGATACAGCCCCGGTTCAGGTCTGCCATGTCTGGCCATCATTGGCTGCCGTGGCTACTCATTGTGGCAGGGCGCTGGGAACAGCACAGAGACGTCTCTGGCCACATGTTCCTGCATCTCCCCGCCCTCCATAGTGACCCAGCTACGGGCATGTTTGTTGTGCAGTCTGACCCTGTCCAAACCGTGGCTTCCCCCACCCCCAGCCCAGGTCAGGCTGCCGCCATATGGCTATCACTTCTGTTTCCACCCTGTGTCTGCTTCCGCAAACATCGAATGTAAGCTAACCCTTCCCCTGAAGGGACAGTGTGTGAGGATTGGCTGAGATTCCTGTAGGGTCCCTCCGGAAGCACTGATGAGTAGTTATCCCCTGTTGGTTACCATGAGGAATTTAATCCAGAGCTTGGACACTTGTTTGAGCTTGGAGAGGTAAGAGGATTTGGGAACAAAGCATGTGGCTTAAGTTCAATGCAGGGGAATCTGCTTAAATAAGATTTTTCAGGCCACGTAAAACCATTCTCCTTCTCAGAATGTCTCCTTCAGCAGATGTTCAGGAAATGGACCAGGAATTGAAAAAAAAAACTGGTCCTCGGGTTAAGCAGGCCCTACGTTTCTCCACTTTTTAAGCAGGCCCCGAGTTTCTCCATCTGCTCAACTGTCTCTGCGGCAGGGCTGGGTGTTGACCGACACCCAACCCCTCTGGGTTGACGTCTACACTGCGAGCTTGTTCATCCTGAGTCCTCTTTGAGGGATCGGGAATTTTCTCTCTGAAAATTCAAGCCATCGATATCATGATATGCTGCATTGTCTGGGCTTCTTGCAAGGCACGGAAAAGAATTTGAGATAACTAGAGCTCAATGCAAAATTCTGGTTCTCTGGATGCCGTTGTGTGTGGGGAAAACTCCCCCTCTGTAAGAACAGCTGGGCAGTGCAATGAGTTACCAAGGGGAAGGGGCAGAGGAGAGGCCCCCTTGTAGGAAGTTTTTTAAAAAGTGGGCTTGATAAACATCTGTCAGGGATGGCTTAGAGATAATTTAATTCTGTCCCTGTGTGGATGGGTGGTCTAGATGACTTGTATCTGATTAAAATCAGTAGGGAATAAGCAATGGTACCCAGTTACTACTAATATACATGGCATTTGTATCTCTCTTTTTTCCAGCCTCACGACATCCGAGGGCAGGTGAGTGATGTTTGCATTAAGGCTCTTGAAATGGGAAGTACAGTTAATGTCCTGCATAATGTCAAGCAGCCTAAGTCTGATCAACATTAATTAGGCAATGTCTACAAAATACCCTGGGATACTTAGAATAAAAGGAAGAAAGGCATTCTCAACTGGAGGGAGATTTATTTTGGGTTTTTTTCCCCCCTAGTCATTTCAGTTGCGTTATTTTCTGCAACGGCACATGATCAGTGGGGTAAGGCGCGTCACTCTGACGAGCCACCTGGCAGCGGCTTTCCATTTCGGTTATTCCATTTCTTAGTTCCTTTGTTTTTTCAGCTTGGTCATTTTGGTCCTTTCCGTATTTTGCTTACATCATTTCAGCGAGATTTCTGCCGTTGCCGGAAACGGCGCAACTGAAATTCAGAACTAGTAAAATAAATAAATATAAAACTAACCAAACCACAAATAAAAAAGCAAAATGGAATACCCAAAAATCAGATAAGCAAATACCCATTTTCAGTTGTGCATTGTGTGTTCGGGTTACCGGGAATGCAGATAACACCCACAAATACTAAACCCATGACCTGCTTCCGCTCCATTGATGTAACTATTTATAGGGAAGTGGAGTTCCTTTATGTGAGGGGCACACGCTAAGGGGCATCTGGAATGTAAGGACTGGGGCCAGGAGTAAGAGGGGGAATAAGGGGTTAGAGCAGCGGGTCAGATCAGGCTCAAGAGTGGGACAGAACAGATCAGACTCAGGGCAGATTCAGACCAAGGACTAAGGCCCAGAGGCAGGAGGAAGACAGGGAGTTCGGAGGCAAGGACGGCACAGGGAGAGGAAATTACTGGTGAGGTCAGGTGATCCGGCCAGCTTCCTGGTTGGCTGTCAGGGAGACTGATGTGCTGGCTGGCAGACAACCGGGAAGCTGGGAGGGGTGGCAAAATCTGGGTGAAGCCGGAAGGAGGTGGTCTGGCCGGCACAGAGAAGCTTCTTGTTAGGAGTGGCTGGCCTGAGTCGAGGAGAGACAATGGCACTGCAAAACCCAACCCTAGGGGGCAAGGGCTCAAGGCCCGGATCCTGACACTGTGTAGCACTGGCTGGCAGGCCAGTGCGGTGGACTGTGGGAGTGAATACTCCTCTATGCTGCAAGGGCCTGCATGCTCCAAATTCCGATGGGGTGTAGACGAGGAGCTGGTTATCATGGGCGGCTGGTGTCCCCGGTCACAGATCTCAATCAACGTGGAGGATTGCGAGGACACCAAGGAGGTCAAAGAGCACTGGAACATCAAGACGAGCCACCACAGAAACTCCTGCTCGAGTGACCAATCGGAGCACCCCTTGCTGCGGCGGAAAAGCATGCAGTGGGCACGCCGGCTGAGCCGGAAAGGGAACAAGCCCACGGGCAAGACGGCCGAGTGGATCAGCCAGCAGAGGCTGAGTCTGTACAGGAGATCGGAGAGGCAGGAGCTCTCGGAGCTGGTGAAGAACCGAATGAAGCACCTGGGGTTGCCCACCACGGGCTACGGTAAGTAGGCGGCGTACTTGCTTGCGGTCGCGGGTGTGTCTAGCGGTGTCTCCTGGCTTGGCCCAACCAAGACCAGACGTTCCCCAGAGTCAAAACGTCAGGAAGGAAATGCCATCTCCTTGCTGACTCTGCTTAGCACGGGTGCACGGTAGCAAGGCATTGTGGGGCAGATCTCGGAGCCTGCACATTGTAGCATACACAAATATCAAATCCCTCCAAGGCACTGTGGGCGCTAGCTTGGTCGACTGGAGCACAGGCTTAATTTTAAGGACAAAAATATTCCTGTTGACTTGGACAAGGCCGCTCTTGTGCTCAAGGACTTCTTTGGAGGATCAGGCTAGGGTGCTCAGCCCCTTTTCAGGATTGAGCTCGTGGGTGGCCTGATTTGCAAATGGGGTGAGGGGCATGGACATGGAAAAAAGGGCCTACCAGTTGCTGCTCTCCCAGAGAAGGCAAATGTTTTGCCTCCCAGAGCAATTTTAAAATGGGACAAATTGCCACTCGTCCAGAGCAACAGGGGGCTCTGATTTGGCAGCCACAGTCTCTGGAGGGAATGATAACTGCCCACTGAATTAGGGGTAGGTTGCTATGTAGGAAACATTTCATGTAGAGCAGTCATCCTATTCAGCATTCCCCCCACAAATTCCACGATTGGGAAACCGAAATTCTGCAATTGAAAATTTCCAGTTCTATCAGCAGAGTAAAATTATGCAGATCAACTATATCCTGAAAAATATGCAAGTTTTTGAATGCAAATGAGTTTCCCAGCATACCATTCCATAAATTTTGGACCCCTCATGTCTTAAAAACACAAAGCAGCACTCAGACCTCCCAACCAGGAGTTCTTCTCTCCAGCAGAGGCCAGTCCTAGGATGTATGCAAGCATCTCACAGTCTTGGCATCCTATTGGCTAGTTCTCGGTGCCAGCATCCCATTGGCTAGCTCACAGCACTCCCCTCTCAGGTTGCGTTGCCCGAGGCAATTTCTGGAACCGTTTGTCTTGAGTGACGCATTCCACAAAAATGGCTGAAGTCGCAGCCGTGCAGAATTCACAGGGCCCTGCATGTAGGCAAGCCAAACCACAGGGGCAAAATTGCACTTGATGATTATCGTGCGAGTCATGAGAGACTGATGACCGGCCAATGGCAGGCTGGGAAATTTGCCCTTGAATCTACTAGAAGGCCAACCAGAGGATTGCCGTGCAAAACTGAAACGCGTACCTCTAAAAATGGGTATACACCTATCGAATTTCTGGTACCTAAATCAAACCGAATACTTTGGGCACTTTTCAGTAGCCTAACTGGTTTTTGATTGGGTCCCCAGTATACTGAAATATTGACAGCAGGTATACCAAAATACAGATTTCGTCCCAGATTTTGGAAAAATTTTTTTGGGGGGGGGTGGGTTGTTTTTTTGTTTTTCAGGTAATTTTGTGTACTCGACAAAATGGCAATGGAAATTACATCTTTTTGGGTACTTGAATGGTATCCAAGTACCAATTTGGGTACCCGAAACGTTGCCAGAAATTGCAGGTATTACCCGTTCCAGCTGTCTTCCTGGGGGATTGCTAATCCTGAAGCTAAATGTGGTGTTCCCTCTGTATAGCACAAGGGGAACAAAAAGCTCGTAAACTGGTGTATTAGCCCGTTGCTCTCTGTTTTGTTTAATCCTCTCCTAGCTGCTCTATCAGACACTCCAGGGCCGAGTGACTCAATTTGTCTATAGAATGAATTTCACCATTCTTTAATTCTCTCCTGGCTTTCAGCAAAGTGAGTGCTACATGAGATCAGACTAATGTAAGAATCTCCCGGTGCCGCAAGTATTCCTGGCAAAGGGCTTTAGTTGGGAAGATTGACCCGAGAGTCTCTCTCGCCGCCTTTTGGAGAAATAATCTGCCCCTTGATTATGACGACTTCTTCAGTCTGCAGCTTTCTCGCTTTTCCACCTTTCTT
Organism: Sphenodon punctatus; assembly: GCA_003113815.1. Taxonomy (NCBI): domain Eukaryota; kingdom Metazoa; phylum Chordata; class Lepidosauria; order Sphenodontia; family Sphenodontidae; genus Sphenodon; species Sphenodon punctatus. The sequence continues at coordinate 5,603,482 of QEPC01012679.1, read as the reverse complement.
TTAAGACGTCCTCTGCTGCCACCTGTTTGCTGCCATGCCAGAAAAGCGTCTGCTTTCCACATTCAGGAGGCAACTTCCTGTAAACACCCTCCGGCCTCTTTGCAAAATCTTGCAAGCCCAACAGCCGTGCAACTGGCACCTTGCAGTGTGCGCTGTGGGATTTGGTCTGAGTTCTGGGTGAGAGGTACAGATTGGATTCTGGTGGTGGTAGTGGTTGTAGAACTATGTATTTATACAAATCCAGCAATGTACCTGGCACTTGAACAATCATTTGATTAGAAAGACGTCTCTGCCTCGAGGAGCTTACGATCTAGGAGAGACATAGGTGGAGTGACAAAGGAGAAGGAAGCGTAGGGAGAGAGAGGGATACATTCATGAAGAAGTTGAGAAGTCATCTCTTTTATTTGACCTGCTTTTGTTGGTGAGAGTATGCAAGCTCTCTCACCAAGAGAAGTTGATCTGATCAAAGATCATCTGAATGACGTTGTTTCCATCTCTTACATATGGGGCCAACATGGCCACCACACACTTTCTTTCTAGCCTTGCTCAATAAAGCTTCCAGTTTCGAGATGCCATTAGGGAACTTGCAGGCCACGCAGGTTAGAGTTTAGAGGCAAAATCCACTTACAGCTCTGTACTTGTGTTCCGGAGAGCTATCTGTTTGTCTCCCTGGGTAGCCAGCTGATATAGGCAAGCACAACCCTCTAGCATTTACAGGGCTTTAATGCTTCAGGGCAGACAAAAATCCAGGTGGGTGAATCCCATAAACTAGAAGAGACCTTGAGATAAATTGGGGTGAGACTGAGGTGAAATGGAGAGAATTTCATATGGTCACTTTGAGGCACATTCCGAAAAACAAACGTTTTGACGTAGTTGTGTCTTAAATTGGAATCCTTTGCCCATCGAGTGTGCTAAATTGACGTTATTCCAGAGTAGGAAGTGAAGTATGTATTCTGGAAAAAGTAGGAGTACATACTCCCCTTCTCTTTTTACACTGAAGTAACTAGTGTGAGCAAGGCATCAAGGGCTACATTGCAGCACATGCTCTGCTTTGGCAAGGCCAGTAGGGGGAGATCCATTGGTTTGGAGCTGCGGCATGAACATTACTGAAGCAGAGCAGGTACATCATGGTTTAATTCAGTCTCAGTAGATACTTTGGGTCCTTCGGGTTCACTGGAATGTATTCTCAAATAATGGAAGGAGTTGGGAGCACAGCACTTCCTGGGTACCAAATACGGAAGCCCATGATTGATTTGGGTGGCAAGTCTTCTATAATGGGGTGGCTTTGGGTTGTGTTCGGTGTGTAAAGTTGAAATGGTATAGCCACTGAATTTGTGGTGCCCAATTCAACTTGGAAATTTTTGGTACTTTTCAGTACCCAAAATGGTGTCTGATAGATACTGTATTCACCCTGATTTTTTGACTTCTGGTCCCAGATTTAGGAAACATTTTCAGGTAGGGTTTTGTTTTTCAGGGACTTGAATGGCATTTGGGTGCCGAATCGGACACGCAAAATGGTGCCCCAAAATTCAGATCTTACCAAATTAGGTCCCCATTTCAGCTCTAGTTTAGCGTGAATGCTACGTTTCCTCGCTTGAGAAGAACAAGCAGCAGATGATAAGCCCTTGCTGTAGAGAGAAACCAAGAGGGGTGGCAGGATGAATGGTTTTGCTGCCCTGCTCCAATGTCTCTTTGGCCCCCAATGGCCCTGTTGTGTTTGGTACAGTTCTCTTGATGCATTCTCACAGCACATATCACCTGTCCAAATATCCGTACATCACAGACAGAACGCCATAGTCTGACTTCTTTTGTTCCGTTCTTTATTTCTCTTTATTTTGCCCATTGTATCACTAAAGCTCAGGAGCATCTCTCCAGTATCTACTGAATCACTGCTCGCTGATCTCTCTCTCTCTCTCTCTCTCTCTCTTTGTTTGTGTCTGTATTTTTTTTTCCTCTGTGTGTTCTGTAGAGGATGTAGCAAATTTAACAGCCAGTGATGTGATGAATCGGGTAAACCTTGGATATTTGCAAGGTAATTCTTCTCCCCTGGGAGTCAGGCTTGACTTGTGCCGCACAGCATTTACAAGAATATGCTAAGTACAATCTCCAATCCACTCCCACCCTCCTCTTGCCGGTTTTCACCTTAGATAGCTCTGAGACTTTTGGGAGATCGCCCTCGTGTCTCTCTACCACAATATTCAGTAAATTCTCAGAGACAAAAAATGCAGTCACCATTTACTAGAAGAAAGGACTTGATTTAAATTACGGCTGTTGATTAAACATTCATGATTCCAAAGTCTGCCTGTTTTGTTTAAGAGTTGGTAGTACTGGGTTGGAACTGGAGACCCTGGTTTATCATCTTGTAAAAATCAAGTAGCCTTGGGATTAAAGTAGGGCTGAAATTGGAAACTTTGCCTGGTTCTGATTCTATCGGAACTGGACATTTTATTTGGTCTGAACAGAAATCGGAACGAACGATCGGTCCAATCGTTCTGATTTCTGATTGGAACGAACAAAATATTATGGCCGTTTGCGCGTGCAAAAATGGCCTGGATGCCTTTTTGTAGATGCACAAATGGGCATTTTCTTTTTTTAAAGATTATTGCAACCGTGATTTTGATCAGAAAAGGTTACTATTGGAATTGTGGCCAAAATTATGGACAGCTGTTCCATTTTCATGGAAATATCTGTGAAAATGGAACTGTTATTCTGAACCACCCCTACATTACAGCTGAAACAAGTATCCACTACTATCCAATATCCAGTTTGGCATCCACTGGCTATCCAGTTAACCGCATTTACCATTTAATTACTGTTTGACTCTCTTTTTTTAAAACTCCCCCCCCTAGCTGTACTGGTTTGGTTATGCGGTAATGCAGTAAACAGTTTGAAGGTTAACCTCCATGGTTACTAAATAACTGCCAAGATATCCCAAATACCAGATATTACCCATGGATAGGGTTTTTTTGCTATCTGTTTCACCTTTACTTAGGATGAGCTGTGTTCCGAATAGAAGTGATGGAGGATGAGTATTAATAGTGTGGTTTAATTAGCCACCAATCTTGAAAGGGACTCTAGCTGCAAGAGTCATAAAAGACCGTTCCCAACAGGAACTCATCTTTATGCTGATGAGAAGCAGTTTGTAAGTGCAAGGAGGAGGTCTTCACATGAACAGCTTTACAGAAGCATAAATATTTAACCACCTCCTTTTAAAATAATGGAGCATGACAGGAGAAAAAGGGGGACCCATGTTCCCTGCATTTTCTTTAGTGCCACCAATGTGGAAAAAATCATGAACTTGAGTCACTAGGAGAAAGCTTAGTGGCTTACTAACTTTTTTTTTAAAGTTGAACTTTTGAAATGAGTTTAGTTGCTAGTTTAATCTCAAGAAACTTCTAGAGAAAATTGCAGAGATAAAGCCATCTGCACATTGTCAGTATTGATCCCCAAATCACCATAGCTTGAAGACACAAGAACCAAATTCTTAAAGCCTTCAATTCTTAAATTTTTTTTTAAAAAAAATCTGTTAACCTGCCCATTCTGCTGGTCTCCAAGAGACCAGTTTCCAACGCAATGTAGAGGAAGCAGTTTTCAAATAATCCCCTTACCCCCAAGCTCAGATTTCATAGAGTGAGCTGAGTTTCACACTAGAGTAAACATTAAAACAGGTTTTGAAATAACACGGCCATGCTGCGATGAGTAGGCCACTTTTTGAGGAAAAAAGTTGTAGGAGTTAAATGCAGGAAGGAATTTTAACTATGGATCAGTGTAATCAAAGTTCATGCCCTTTTTAATGCCCAAGACACAGTATCACAGAGACTTTTTTTTTTTTTGATAGAGAGAAACCCCCTTTCAATCGCACAGCTCAAAATATTTTAACATTCTGAATTTCAGGATTTTCATAGATGACATTTAAGGTGAAAAGTTGGCATTTTCCTATCGATTGTGAGCTTTCTCCAAGAAATGGCCCCTAGAAGGGGACTCACGGAAGGCCCGTTCAGTGATGGTATATTGCCAACTGGTCAGCTCATGTTGGCCAAGTCTCCTCTAAAACTCCTTTGACTTATCGTATTTGTCAAAAGGTAAAGACAGAGCTTCCATAATGAAGATTTTCTAGCATGCTATGAATTCGTCCTTTACAGCTGGGTAAACTAAGCAAAGCAAAAAATGGTGTATCCAGAATCAATCTGTTCATTTTGGCCTTATTCGTTGGCTCCGTTTTGTATGTACCTTGAATTGGAAGATTCTCTTTAAATATCTGGACACTCCGAATTGGTTTTCAGTCAGCTATCCTGAAAAGGTGGAGATACAGAGCCCCTGACCCACACATGACAGTTTGGCAATATACCCAGTGGGCAGGCTACTGGTGCTTTGATCAAACGCATGGTTTTGCTAGGAAAAGCCGCTCCCATGGAAAACCTGCCACAGCCAAAACGTCCATCTCTCCTTCCCCTCCCGGTCATACGGCAAAGTGCACATTGAGAATGAGCAAGATATAAGAGGTTTTAAGCATCTCTGGTCCTGCGCTCATGACATTTCCATCCTTCTGTCTCCCTTTCACTGTAAGGCTAAGCATTGGGATGGCCATCAGCTACAACTAACCCTACAATCATAAGAGGGCATTGACTATGGCACTCTGGGTGCCTTTGACGTAGATTAGACTGGTACCAGGCATCTTCCTTCATCTCCATGGAGACTGCCAGAAATTTCCAAAACCTTCATGTGTGAGTAGGGAGGAGACCTCTGTTGTCTTGCTTGGGAAAGGGGCCAGGTTTGGGCTCGGATGCCCATATATAGGGTCATGGCCCATAGTTTGAGGATCCATCACTCAGGCTGCTTCCATGGGCTACACAGATGGCCAAGGTGTTCCTTCCAAGCAGAGTGGCAGTGAGGCAATGTATAGGTTGATGGATTTGTAGATTTTCACCAGGATGGAATTGACAGCCAGAGCAGCGAGTGGAGGCCAGGTGTAACCGTGGAGTGGAGGCCATGTGGCTCAGCCCACCCTGTCTAGAGTTGACAATATTAAACCAGATTTGAGTGAGGCCTTCTGGGTTATTTTGAGAAGAGCAGACCAAGGATAATCTCTGGCATCTGAGAGACCCCTCTCAGATGCCAGAGCCTCTCCCTTGGCCAACTGAGGATGAAATCAATTTTTGTCTTATGTTTGAGGAAAAAGAATTCTTCTCGGCTCCAGCAGGAATCTGGAGATCTGAGACACTTCACCATTTTCAATGTGTCAGGCAGTTTAGGCAGAAGGCAATGGAATTATGTTTTTAGCGGGAGCAGGGAAAGAGCACCAAGAATGAAATTTTATAGGGGCAGAGATGCCGTTAAACATCTTGACCTTCTGAGGTATCCATTACTAATATGTGGGGTAAAGGCAAAACTGTGTTTGCCTTCTGCAAAGGCTTTAAAAATCAGTATAAAAGAACGTGTGGTACTCTGTCCCCCTCTAGTGGTGATGTAGGGACACCGTCTGTGGTACTCTGTCCCCCTCTAGTGGTGGTGCAGGGAGACACAGAGGCTGTGGTGCTCTGTCCCCCTCTAGTGGCAGCGCTGGGCCATAAGAAGACTTGTGGCGCTCTGTCCCACTCTAGTGGCTGCATGAGGCCTCATAGAAGTTGTGGATCTCTGTTCCACTCTATTGGTGGCGCGGGGGCACACACAGGTTGTGGCGCTCTGTCCCCCTCTAGTGGTGGGAGGAGGGCCACATGGAGGTTCATGATGAGTCTGCTATTAGGGAACTCCAGTTCAGTCCCTGCCAACGACACCATTGGGTTGTTGGTGCAACTGTGCTTGTCTTTGCAGGTAGCTTGTTGGAGATGCCACAGGAATAGGTGTTGAATTAGCCAGTGCACAGGTTAATCTCTAATTCTCTCAGCTTTCACCAAACTCCTCATGCATGTCTGTGATGGCTTAGCTAATTTTCCATCAGCCTCCAGAGCTATGGACTTGTGCCTAGATAGCCTTTCAGAAGCCACTGATGCAGTGATCACCCCCCACCCCCCCCAACAGGGAAGCTGATCATTCCATCAGTGTGCAGGGGATTCCTCACCCTTGGAGCCGGATTCCCAGGGCGGAATCAATTTTTGTCCAGCGTGCAACTTATCAGGCATTTTTCTTCATGGACGGATGCACTTAGCGCCCATGGCAGATTGAAACCGCACATCTACCCTTGAAATCAAGCCTTTGCTCCTGGTTGCAATCATTCATTAGTTTTGCCTATGTGCTGGCCTCCTGCTCAGTTGAACCTGTCTCAAAGTTTTGCTTGACTCTTCCTATTATTATTATTATTTATTTAGTAAAAAAACTAGGCTTCCTACCTTAAAAAATTGGGTTTCTAATATCCCTTGTATTCAACGTATCCTAATCAAAACCAAGGGAGATGTATCGAAATTTGAAAGCCCGGTGGAGGGAGAGAATCAATCTGTAAGATCGTTTCCATCAAGATAATTTCTGCCAGTCAAGCCCAGTGCTATAAATGAGACTCTGGTACCGTTAAATGCTCTCTTCAAGCTCAGGTGTTTATTGAATATGTCAAAAATGGCCTCCTTGTTACCTTGTCAAACAGATTTGACAACGTAGCCCTTACAACAATTGGCAACGGGTTCCCAGTGATGAGCCTTGCAGCGAGCTCTGTGTGATTATCTCATACACCACTCTGTCCTTCACATCCCTCTCGATGCCTCAGTCATCCCATCATCCCTCCATCCTGTACATAATGCACCTGTCGGTAAATGTATGAAACGTGTTAATTGTTTGGCAGCTGCCGATCCCGCGTCTCTGGGTTTGATGGACCTTGGTTTGTGAGTCGCCAAAGAGAAATGTTTTTTGCTCATGGTTTCATTGCTTGGCTATTTTAAATAAATAAATAAAACACTACCCACCCACCCCTTCAGGGTTAGCACAACCAGGGGTTAGGTTGTACAACACAAATATGACACAACGACAGTGTCGAAGAACAGGCCAACAACACCAACACAGCGACTTCTAGCAAGCGTTACGCACATGTCTGAAGCCGTTGAGTTTTCCCGATACATTTGGCAATTCTTGGTGCCTCAAACTCTGCCACTAAATTCTTCATTAAATATCCATCTTTCCAGACTCAACGTGTGACCTGTTTTGTGTGGGAGGCTCAGGATGAGATAAATGGCCCTTTTCTGCCTGAAAATGGGTCTCTTTTTGTGGCTTTCCCGCCCCGAGCTTTTTCAGTGGCGCATTTGATGTCTGACAGGGCTGTCCCATCGTTATTACAGGCATCCATGTGTTCTGCTGGGTTACGATGTTAAATTTCAATTGAAGGAAGTACAGCGCTTAGATGTCTGCTGAGATGCGCTGTCTAAAAACCCCAAGGGGCTTACCATCTAAGAGAGACACGGAATGGGGTGGGGGGGACAAGGGAGAGGTGAACATCAGGAGAAACAAGGATCATTCTGGGAACGTGGTAAAAGTTCCCCAAAGCCAGATGTTTGTTTTTAAACTGCAGTAGGACAGACTTACAGATTGTGTCTGTTGCACACATCCATGCAGTCATGCTAACACTCCCTTTGTTTTTGTGAGACACCAAGGTAAGAGCAGTTCTTTCACTTTTGGTACAAGTGTGCAATAGTAAGAGAGAGCCCGTATTCCATTATAGACACTGAAAGAGTTGAGCTGTCTCCAAACCTGCACCCTTGCGTATGCTGCCCTGCAGGAGACTCAGAAAGAATGGTGGAGAACTTATTTCCTAGTCCCTCTAGCACAGGAGTTCTCAACTTAAATAATTGACTGGGTCGCAGTGTTAGTGACCAATTGCCAACCAATGTTGGCGACCAGTTGCCGACTGGCAATGGCCAATTTCCAACCAATTCTAGCCCCTCTAGCTAAGGAGTTCTCAACTTAAATAATTGACTGGGTCGCAGTGTTAGTGACCAATAGCCAACCAAGGTTGGCTCAATAGTGGGCCACGCATCCATTCTGCCTCCACCCCAGTAATTCCAGCCCTCTAACCCAAATTTTCTTTTATTCTAGTTGAGATTCCTGCCCATTGTGGAGGTCCTCCCGTGCAGCAATCCTCCAGGGACAGCTCCGGAAGCTGCAGACACTAGCCTATAGGTCAAAATTGTCCAAGGGCTGCAGGGGATAGCTTCCTGGGCCACAGGTTGACATACACCCCTGCCCGCTCTAGCTTGCCAAGTCCCATGAGAACAGACAAGGCAGGACATCGGGATTTTGTGGCAGTAATCTGCATAAACAGACTTGGAAGACGTTCTGCTAATGCTTGAGGGGGTGCAGTACTGACAGGAGGAGGGCTGCGGTGTGAAGTGTGGCTGCTTTGCCAATGCCCACATTTTCAGACACAGCCATAGTACCACTTCCTCCATTTAAAAAGCTGCGACAAAGTACCAATTCCTAATGACACTGCCCAGCTGCTCCCTGGACTTCCCTGCCTCCAGCCAATCTCCCACTCAGCAGAAAGGGAGACCACTTCCTCCCCTGCCACCCATTATTTTGGAACTGGTGCAGAGCAAACCAGGCTAGCAGGAGGCTTGTGGCTCCTGTCCCCTAGAGGGATCACTGGGGCTTTCTGAGTGTGGAATTCCAGTGTGTGTAAGCGATGGAAGAGGAACACAAGTCCTATTGAAAGGGAATTGGATCCAGGCTCCAAGCTGGATGGAAATTCTTGCCTTCGGCCATCCCGATTGTAGCCCAGCAGCTTCCTAGCTAGGGTTGCCACGTCTCTGGTGTTTCACATGGAGGACGTCTAGGTCAATCACACACAAATCGGAGAACTCGGGAACGGTGGGGGTGGCCTGCCAGAAAAGAGGGAGGCCCGTAGGGACTTTCCCACCCACTTTCTAACTTGACCCCTCCTCCACAGAGCATCATGGTATTCAAGAAGGGGTGTGATAGCCCCATTGCCCTGACCCTGCAGACATGGCCACGACGACGACGCCTCCTCCTCCGGTGAAAGTCCAAATTATGCCGCAGTAACCTTGTTCCTAGCATGGAACATGCTTGTATTCAAACTGCTACAAGTGCAACATCCCTTCTCCAAGTGTAGCAGGGAGTCCGACTTCCCTTCCACTATCCCTCCCCCACCCCCACACCTGCTTTGTGAAATGCCCCATCCGGCAAGGGATGCTTCGGCTTGTCCCGTGAACATGTCACCCAGCGTTGCGAAACATTCGTGCAAAATCCACACGCTCCACGGCCTTTTATTTCTTTTTTAAGAGATGAGGCTGGACATTGCGAGGCCAGACAAACCAAAGGCAAGACTCACATGCCTTCGATGCATAGATCGGGGGAGGGGGGTGTCTTTCCCCTCCCGGGGGCCATTTTGCAAATTAATACAAGCACTGGGCGCTGCAGAGAAGTTGGGGACGGGGGCACTTAATTGATTCGCTGAGGAAGAGGAGGACTCGGCTCGTGGATCTGTACCATGGATCTGTCTCTCCTTGTGTACAGGTCCTCCTCGCTGCTTCCTCTCCCCACCAAGCTCAGTCTTTCAGTGCTTGAGAGAAGAGGCTAGATCCAAGCATTGGAACGAGGCCACGTAAAAACTAGCCAAGGGGCACATTTGGCCCCCGGGCCTGAGTTTCCCCACCCCTGACAAGGCCTAATGCACTAAGCCAGAACACACAAAGGAAGCAATGTCAGACACCCATGATTTAAAGCAGTTCTCTCTGCAATTGTGACCCACTGGGAGCGTTTGTTCGGTGGCCCCTGGGGCGCACTGACTGATGCACGCGGCCCTCAGGACAGCCTCTTCCCTGATAGAGTTGTTCCTTCTCCCTTGCAGATGAAATGAACGACCATCAGAACACCCTGTCCTACGTCCTCATCAATCCGCCCCCGGACACCCGTCTGGAACTCAACGACATTGTGTATGTACGAAGCCAATCCGGCAAAAAAGTTGCTCACTGCCTGTTCTCACTCCTTCTCTTTGGGCGCCATTATTAATTAATTAATAATAATTAATATAATGCCAGCAATGTGCCTGGTGCTGAACAATTGTGATGAGAGGTTTCTCCCCCCCCCCCCCCCCGAGGAGCTTACAATCCGGAATGGCGAGAAAGAGGAGGCGCACCTAGGGGGAGAGAGGGAGACATTCATGAAGTTGAGAAGTTGCAGGTGCTTAGCTTAATTACAAGGAAGGTGGAAGTCAGTCCTGAAGGCTGAGATGAGTCAATGGAAGAGATCAATTTTGTAGGAGGGATTTGAAAATTGGGGGTGGGTCAAAGCATGTGTGTTCAGAGAGGGAGTTCCAGGCACAGGGGGTAATATGAGAAAAGAGGTGGAGGTGAGTTGGGGAGCAGGAAAGTCGGGGGGGGGTGAGAGTGGGGGTAGAGGAAGGGCAAAGTTCTGGGTAGGAACGTAGTGGGAGATAAGGGCAGAAAGACTAGGCTTCAATGGGGCTACTCCTAAGTAAGTGGTTTGTAGATCATCATGGTCTAAGTGTCCTCTTCGCCTGTGAAAAATCTGCCCTTGGATAACCTGTCCGAGGTCGTACTGGAGAACTGACGCTGGGTTTCCTCAGACTGCAGGTTTGTGCTTAGCCTCACTCACTGTCCTCACTCACAAAGCTGGCGTAACTGGGAACAATGGAGTTGGCCTCACTTTAACTGAGAGTGGAATCCTGAATGTTTCTTCATGAAACCTGTAGCACTTTGTTCAGCGTTGGGCAAGTTGCCCCCAGCGTCAACATAGCAATGATCTGGCTTGTTGTTTCCTTATTTCACTAGGTATCTAATACGACCTGACCCGCTAGCTCATGTGGCCAACGAGACTCACAGTAACAAGCTGGACCCGTGCAATCCTGAAACAAGAGATGAAACCCAGCTCTGAAGGCCGCCGCTCCCTTGCACTGAGCACATCTCCTACCTACATTGCTAATGCATGGAATCGTAAGGGAATTAACTGCAAACCCTAGCTGAGGAGGTGATTTTTCTTGGGAGATATAAAACGGATCCAAGCATGGGATTGCTTGATGAGCTGGGCCAATTCTTGTAAGGTTCCAGGTGCTGTGGCCGTTAACTCTCGATTCACATTGCACTAAGAAATAGCCATTCCCAGCCCAGATCTGCACTGCTTGGAAATGCCTTGAAAGAAGGATCTTTCAAACCTTGGAGTTGAAGGGTAGCTGGTCCAGTTGAAGGCTGGAAGGATTCATACATGTGTGTATGTGTATGTGTGTGTGTATATATACATACCGCAACTGGTGAAACCATCTTCATTGGTACTGGTGGAAGGATTAACACGGACTCGATTGGAAATTAATGCAGACTCTGAAGAAAACTCAGTTGATCAGGAAGGAGCCTATGCACCAACTCCCCCAACAGTGCAGGCCACTTTGCAACCATGGGGAGAGGAGAAGCGCCCATGCAAGATTGCAATGAATGGTTTTGTGGCGTTATTTCTATTTTCTACGGTCTCCGTTTCTCCTGCTGTCTCAGAACAACAATCTTAAGTGTTTGTTGCCATTTTCTCAAAAAGGGAAATAGAGAGATTGGCGGGGGTGAGTGAGGTGACATTAGAGCTTGCATGATGGTCTATAACGAACACTGGTCAGAGGGGAGCCCAGCAGCCGGAATCAGCTGCTGTAGGGAAGCAAAAAGGAGCGATAGGCCTGGCGGATGTGTGCAATTTGTCTTGACTTATAACATCCTTGAGCAACATCATTTGAGGCTTATAAACGTATCAGAAACAATGTGCCTAATCCAGCATTTCCTTAACTTCTCATCAACTGACAAAACGATGACCAAATGTTGTGATGTCATTCATGCACGCTTGCCTTTTGTCATGTGCCCACAATGATATAGACACTTGGGTTCAACTGGCCTCTCTACAGTGGCTGAATAGTTAAGGCACTTGACTACATTCCTGAAGGCTAAATATTCCATTCCTGCTTGGTCTCACACATGGTAGCAATCTCCTGTCCGCTCAGTTGTGAATCACTGAATCATTGGGTTGGGGAAAGTCAAAGAGGGCCAGCACACTGTGCCCTTCGGCCACATGAAACGGGAGTGCCTTACCTACCCCAACCCATGAGGCCAGTTCAGTGGCTCAAGATGGACGTTGACTATATGTGGTGTCCCCTGGGCCGTAGCCTACATGCAAATCCTGGCATGACGTTCCGTTGGTCAATACTGCCTCTTTGATAACACGGAATGCGTTATAACCTGACTGATAGAGCTGACTGACGGTTATGGAGAGCAAAGCAGAGGGCTATGAGAGGCCATCCTGGACAACCAGGGATAGTTAGGTGGTGAGGTCTCTCTGTTAGCTACAGTCGCTCTCCTAGAATGACTATTTCCTGTTGGTGCTACATTAGCTGAACGTTGAACCCACATAATTCCTGCGGGACTCTCTCAAATGCTTGACTGAGGCCAAAAACTAGAGATTCCCCTTTGCCAACGCAGTGGTTGATGGAGCAATTTCTAGGTCTAGGGATCTCTACATTAACACTTCAGGGCATTAATGTGACCTTTCCGAAATCCTGAGCTGCCAAAGCCATGTGTGTTTGAGCACGGCTGTAAAGCCATTCCAGCTTGTTCACGAGGCTCCAATCCTGCAAGCATTTAGGGTGAAAATAAACGAGACAATAGCCCCCATTAACACTCACCAGGTGCGTGTTTGCCAGCCCATCTATTAAGTGTTCTCCTCACTCACGGCATCGTCCAAGGCCATCCACAGGCTAATGCATGCCCATGTTGCCACGGTTCGTTAATTAGGTTGGTTGCAGCCTCATCCGTATCCAGGTCTGTCAGCACCAGAGTTTTATTTCTTTTATTTATTAATTAAAAACTCTTATACCCCGCCCTCTCCGACCACAGGCAGCACAGGGTAGATTACAATAATAAAACAAATTAACAATAATAATTCAATTAAAATACAACATAACATAAAATTCCCCATTGTCCCATCTTCTCCACCACTGAGAGTGCCCTCTGCATAGTGGTCCCCCGGTTTACTTGGACCTCCAAGAAGGCACCCCCAGCGACCACAGTGGCTGATCCCAAGCACTAAAAGACTAAGCTCAGGGTAAAGGAGCAGAGATGAGGGTATGTACACAAGGAGATGGGTCAGATCCATGCTCTGGACCCTCCTGTTCCTGAACACACCCCTTAAGCTCCTCCCATCTCCTACTCCCAAGCACACCCCTTAGGCACGTCCTGCACAGCGCTCAGTGCCGCCTGTGCTAATTTCTAAAGTGACCTCCCCCCCCCCCCCCCCAAAAAAAAAAAAAAAGGTTCCCCACACCTGGACTAAATGTTGGAGAAGGTTCTGAAGAAAATACAAATTGATTTCCCCACCCCCTTCCTTTGCGCGCACACATTAAAATGCATTATTTGTGTAACTCAAAAATGACAGAGCTGTCGCCTTCATAACGTTGATATTTGTATGTTAAAAAGTTGGGGGGGTAGGGATGGAACCTGAAGCACAATAATAATTGTCACAGTCTCATGCCTCAGGCAGCAGCGATTAAGCTAAAGATAGAAAGACAACTCAGCAGTTGTGTATGATTTGCCATTCATTCTTAACAATGCACTCGGCCAGTAGCCGTTTTCAAAATCACCGCCATTGAAGATTGAAATAGCCCAGGACGATGTCAGGCAGCCAATTCAACACTAGTCCAGCCTCCTTGAAAGTTCTGCCTTAGCCACGAAGGCCCCAAATCCTCCTCCACATGCTGAAGCCAAGTCATTTCCTACATTGATTTGAAGTGCCAAAGCAGACCCCTGGTTGGAGGAATTAGTGCTGCCTTCCTCTGCACCGGGGGCACTGAAAGGGTTTGCCAAACTGTAAGCATTCCAAGGCACCACCATCATTTGCCCAGGAAACTGATGCACATTAAAAAGCAACGCTGCTGTATTTGCGAGAGGAACCAGGTTCGACATGAGTACAGTTCAAGGATGCTAAGCAGTGGTGTTAACGCTGTAGTAGTAAGTTGGACTAGAATCTTAGCGATGGATGGGACCTCAAGCATCCTCTTGTGCGGCCCGCTTCCACTGAGCAGGATCCACAGCATCTACCCCATCCCTGAGAGAGGCCCGTCTAACCTATTTTTACTGGCCTCCAGCAACGGGCTCTCCACAGCCTCCCTTAGCAAATTATTCCACTGCCGAAGTATCCTGGGAGTTATGAAATTCTTCCTAATGTTTAGTCTCAATCTTTTCTCCTTTCTTTACGTTTAAAACCCCATCCTTCTTACGGAAACAAGGCGCTCATTTGCTACCTGTGAGCAATACCCACATTATTGGGGACGTGACAGGCTACACAATTATCGATAGTCCCCCTCCCAAAAGCAGTAAATTCCGGTACCGATTTTTCTGTTCTCCAGCTACCGATCGGTAAATCAGGCTGGTAAACTGAAAAATCAGGACCTGAAATTGACGTTCTGGGACACTGAGTACTTGAATCAAGGACCGATTGGTCCCCGATATTTTTTTTTAGCCGATTTGGATACTGGATATTTGACAGTTATACTAATTTTTACAGGTATCCTTTTCAACTCCACTCTTGTCCCATGACCTCGCTCTTGACCACAGGGACCCAACCACCATTTTGTTTCTACCAACCTAATATAGAGGAAACCCATAATCCCCTTAATCTTATTCTAGGCTAAACATTCTTAGTTCTTTCCCTCTCATATCCCCTTTATCATTTTTGTTGCCCTCCTCTGCAACCCCTTCAGATTGTTGGTATCCTCTTTAATGTGAGGTGCTCAAATTTAGACACAGCACTTCCCATGTCTGACAAGACAATTCCATCAACTATTCTAAACCCCAAATCCTTCTTAGAAACACTGCTACCCATCCGGTCACGTCCCATTTTGGATTTGTACTTTTGGAATGTGGCAGGTATTACCAGCTAAGGTAAGAAATCAAAATGGATTCTCGGTCCCATTTTATGGTGGGTTGTGAACGTACATCAATTCTCCGTGCTAAAAGACAATAGCTATAGTAAGAAAACCCCAAACTATCATCAAAAGACGTATGTTTTATTCTCATGCCAGAAAAGCTCAGAAGTGTTTAGTGATACTTTGACATTTCAGTTTGTTTATATATAATAAATGTTTGGTTTTTAAAAAACCCACAGGAATGATGCTTGTATAAATTCTTATCAATTTTACATAGATTATAGTGTACATTTATGGTGGACATTCAACCGAAATGTAAAAAAAGTAAACATTCTATTGTAGATATTTAAGCTGGGAAAGCAAACACATTCTATTGTAGATACTTAAGCTGGGGTTGGTGGAAATCTAAGATCAAATGTTTAATTTTCTATTTCTTTCGAACTGGTTACCGAACTTGTGTGTAAAAATAAATGTTTTATTTTTGTAATGATCCTAAAAACATGGATGTGTCCAAGACAATATTAATGTGTCTACCCATAAAAGGGGCTGGAAGGGCATTTTGGGAGAAATTCCAATCATGTCTCATTTTCATTATTAGGAGATTGGATGATTATTTTTTTTTGTAAAGCAGTAATACAGAAAAAGTCAAATAGTCAAGAGATGTTCAAATCAGACTGGCTGGCCTTGCCATCAAAGCACATACACTCCAGGGGAGATGTGTGACATTAGAGCTGCTCGATTTTTATTTTTGTATTATTATTTTCTTTTTAAAAATTCTTCTAAAGAAAAACTCAACTATTATTTTGATGCACTGAAAACTGAAATGGGATGCTTCCTACATTTCATGAGTTTTATGCAATGAGCATTTTTAATTACTGAAAGTGCTTCTGTTTTTAGCACCCACAAAATATTTCCATTTTTGGCACATTTTTTGGTTGAAGTATTAATTTTGGAATTGACGCACTCCTGATTGCTGGAAATGGAAAATTAAAATCAGACAATTTGATGGAAATGTTTTGTTTGGAACTTAAGTATTTGAAGTCAGTTTTCCACATTAGGAAAAAAGTATGAAATTAATCTTTTTTTTTAATGAGAAAATTTTCAATCTGCTTTAGCACCTTTTTTTATTGCAACAACTATGTATTTAGAAAAAAATACTTTACTAACGAGCAGCCAGTAAGTACTTGGCTTTTGCTGGCAATCCCTGACACAGTTTTAAGATTATCCTCTCTTCAGAAATACCACACAAGAAGATTAGAAAAAGTCAGAGTTGCAACTGTAAATGTATAGGCTATTAGCAAATTGATCATTTGTGTGTGGCCATTTACGGGTTTATAACTCCCAGACTATGAACATTGTCTATTGTTAAACAGCCCCATGATTTAGAATGCATTTATGAATTTTCTTACGCATAATTTGTATCCTACATAAAGGAGTCCTATTTGAGGTGGGGCTGTGGCTCGAGTGGTAGCAGCACATGCTTTGCATGTATAAAGTCCCAGGTTCAAATCCCTGGCATCTCCAATTCAGAATCTCAGGTAGCACCATGCCTCTGCTGGGTGTCTTGGAGGGGTCTCGGGTAGCATGCCTGTGCTGGCCTTTGCCAGAGAAGCCGGATTTGGAGCCAAATTTGAAACCCCTGAGGGCGTGTCAGGTTGACACAATATTGGGCTAACTGGTCTGATTCAGTTAGGCAACTCCTTATATCTCAGTTCTTAGGAAAGAAGAACTGTCTTCACCAGGACAAAGTTTGAAAAGGACCAGAGATTGAGCTTAGCGGCAGGGAGCGGAGGCGAAGGCCGGCACACAAGGATAGGACGCCAGATCCACGATCTGGACGCTCCTCTTCCTAAGTGCAGTGCACCCCCACCCCCTTGCCAACTTTTATACGGCCCTTGGCGCTTTTCCTTATTTTCAAAGCAGGCCCTGGGAGGGTAAAGATTCCCCCACTGCCTGGTTTTAGCTACACATCCATATGAAAGAGCAAGAAGTGGCAAGAGAACACAGATCTTTAAGAGTTTATCAGCTGGCCAAAACGTCTACAAAGTGCTGCAGCTCTCTTAAACGGAACCAGTTTGGCTAATCTCGAACACTGCGTTTTTTGTTTTTTTTAAAACACTATACTCGGACAATGGGTTTAGTTTAAAATACAGAACCAGGGCACGCGCGATACACGCTCTGAAAGATCGTGGGAGTTATGACAGGTGACTTTGCATGTTGTGTGTCTAGTTACTGTTATATAATTAAAAAAAAAAACTATACTGGTATTTCAAACTGCAAAGGGAAATGTGAAGATTTTTTTTAAAAAACAAAAAACTTTTGACTCAAGATATGTAAACTACATACCGAAAAAAGCATCCTCTTCATTATGCAAGTGGGAGCTTGCACATCTCAAGTTGGCAAGTGCATGCATTTTTATTAGCAATTGCATACTCTAAAATTGCATTCCCCCCCCCTGCCCCCCCCTATCTACGGGACACTCTTTTGTGACACACTCTCCTGAAATACACTGTAGAGAAGCCAAACGGAGACTCTTTTTTTGTACAATATTTGTGAAGATGCTTCACATGGTTTATGTGAAAAAAGTTCAAATAAAATAGCTGCATGCAGCAACTGTATAAACAAACTTGGGTATTGTTTTTATTCTCGTGTGCACGCACAAAGGGGCTGTTACCAGTGGTCAGATTGCAAATCTCTTTTCAAAATGACCGAAGTCAGTAAAACTACCAAGCCCGTGTATTACAATAGTTTTAAATGGTAACAAGCTAACAAAATTAAAAAGCCAACGATCTGATCCCACAGGCTCAGTAGGTTGTTCTTAAATATAAGAGACCTTTCCTCTTGTCTCTCTCATATTTGGGACCAACATACTAGAGTTTAGAATTTAAAAATGAGTAGCAGCAAAGTTTTATGTCAGTGTATAGCTCACCCTCAACAACTAAGGCCTTATCCCCACCTGCCAAATGGCTGGCCAAGTAAATAGGACCTGCATTGCCTCTGGAAAAATGCTCAGTTTATAGCTCTAAACAAGAATTTCAAATTATTTAAAATGATATTCATTATTGGTCTTGTCGGAGGAACAGCTCTGATATCCTGAGAGCCAGTGTGGTAGAGTGGTGAAGAGTGCAGTACTTGGACCAGGAAGTAGGAGGTGGCTCACCTTAGCCATGAACTCAGTGGATGAGCTTGGGCCAGTCACAGTTCTCTCAGCCTAACCTACCTCACAGGATTGTTGAGTATCAAGAGTTGCATTAATTATAGGAGTTAATGTTACAATTCTTTAACTTATTAACTGTAAGCCAGCCTAAGGGATAGGGTGGGATAAAAAAAATCTAAATAAAAAATATGTGGAAGTTTGCACACACCCAAACAGAAGTTAGCCCAATGAGGTATCGCCACTATCATGTCGCTTGTCTCTCTTTCATGGTTACTGCACTGCGGTACTAAGTGCAGATGGGAACCAGGGCATGGTAAGCACTTACCCACATTTATCATAAATCTTTTCATTTTACAAGCTGACCACAACTTGCAGACTTCCACTCACAACTGAAGTCAAGTTACATATTTCCAAGTCACTATCTACAGTGACCTCATTTAGCAGCAGGGTTAAGAGTGACAGCCATCTCTCACTGCCATCAGGTAATAAAGGGCTTGCAAAGGCTGGGAAACCTCATTAACGAGCAGGATTTCACTACTTGCTAAGTCCACCTAGGTCAACGAAAACAGCGTGTAGAGAGGCTGGATGAGACAATGAGTTCGTTCAGGTGAGTTAAACGCTCAAACAGCCTCAGCAGCAGGTACGTAATTTTGTTTTCAGGAATGCGTAGTTTTGAGAGTAGCGTCAAATCCAAGACTTTTCCAACGTATCCAAAATGTTGTCGCCGAGTCCCCATTCCTGACAATCCCAAGGCTGGAGAAAGCTAATGGCTTGATCCCGCAGCTCAGTAGGTTGTTCTGGCTGAGATCTAAATTACTGAGGCAGGCAGCTGATATCCTTTGGGGTTGGGGGGGGGGGTCAGGTTGGCAAGGGTAGGAACCAGGAATCCATGGATGGACAACAAATGAGGCTTGGGGAAGGTCTGGAAGGACAGTGGGGGGATCTTGTTGAGCGGTTCCCCTGCCGTAGCAGTATCTTCTCAGTGTGGTTTGGCAAACCTGGGAAGACTGAAGTAGAAAGATATTAAGAGTTAAACAAATCGCTCCATGACCAAGCTCCCCCTTACCTCTTGGACCTAATCGCCCTACGCACTCCTGCGCGCGCTCTCCGCTCTTCCTCTGTCCCCTCCCTCGTTTCTCCTGCTCGCCTACCCGCCTTCGTCCCTTCTCCCTCGCTGCCCCGCATGCCTGGAACTCCCTCCCTGCCGACATCCGCCTTGCCTCCTCCCTCCGCTCCTTCAAATCCCTCCTCAAGACCCACCTTTTCCATGCTGCCTTTCCCAATGCCCTCTAGTCTTTCCCCTTGCTCTTACTGTCAGCCCTCCTCTGCTGACTGCTGCTACCGACCACCTTGTAACCAAGCCAAGTACACGCACCTGAGACTTCGCATCCGCCTGAATGTTTGTTTGTCTTCTCCCATGTCTCTCCCGCTGTCCCCTCTCCTTGTCTCCCCCTCCTTGTCTTTTAGATTGTAAGCCACAGGCAGGGACCGCATCTGATTGTATGTTCTGTACAGCGCCAGGTTGCAACTGGCGCTTTATAAATGTTTAATAATAATAATAATAATTAATAATAATAATAATAAACAAGAAAAAGCAAACTCTGAATCTTGAGTGCCTGAGCACTTTACAGACCAATGCATTTATTATGATGTTGATTAGGATTATCAGATGTTCTTTACACAAAGTGTAATAGAAAATGCCTTACGCGGAGGTCACATCTGTCTGTGACCCTGTATCAATCTCTGGAACTACACCAGCCAGGCAGACGTGCGATACCTTGTTTTCAAGGTCTCACCAAGACAAGGCTAAAATGCCCACCCTCATCTTTGTGTGCCGAAGGGCTCCAGAGATATGCAAGACTACAACACCCTAACGGCATGGTACAGCCATTACTGGTTCCTGCTTGGCCATATAACGATGGCCGTGACATGGGTATGATGTCACAATGACCGGGGCCTTAGTGCTAGGGCGACCGGTAGGGTGAAGGCCACAGGGCAGCAGGGGCTGGGAGGAATTACAGAGTTTGAAATGGTTTTGTTGCATGTATGTAAACGTACACACACACACACGCGTACGTGAATAGAGTAACCCCTGTTAAATAATAATTATAATAATTGTATTTCTATAGCGCTCCCCTACTTTTAAAATGGCACTTGGAGCGCTTTATAGTAATAAAAATATAACACAGTATAGAATCAATTTAAAAGGGGAAGGACAGACTATGTTAAGGGGAACCGGCAGCGGATCCTAGAAGCATCTAGAGAATAAATGTTTTCAGGCGCTTTTTAAAAGGTGATGAGGGAGGAACTAAGGCTGCTTTCACACCTTACAAAATGGGCTATTATAATAACTGGAGATAATACGGAGTATTATAATTGCTGGAGTTTTTTAATGTGTGAATGCACTATTCTCCTTTTTATGCTGCAAAATTTTGGGTCATGGTAAAAAGCTGCTTTTACACCTTACAAAACGGGATATTATAATAACTTGAGATAATACTGGGTATTATAATTACACAATTTTTGTGATGTGTGAATGCACTAGTCCCCATTTATGCTGCGAGATCTTGGGTCACTGTAAGAGCTACCAAACGTGGCTTTTACAATGACCCAAGATCTTGCAGCATAAAAGGAGAATAGTGCATTCACATTTTACAAAACTCCAGCAATTATAATACTCCGTATTATCTCCAGTTATTATAATAGCCCATTTTGTAAGGTATGAAAGCAGCCTTTTACAATGACCCCAAATCTTGCAGCATAAAAAAGAGAAAGGGAGACATTCATACAGTTGCGAAGTTGCAGGTGCCTTAAGCATATACTTAGTCCGGGAGGGGCCCCCAGGTGACTGGGAGGGGTGATTTGTAGTGGGGTGGCTATGTGAATAAACGTTAGCGCTGATGGATTGGGTTCCAGGGGCCAAGGCGCTGAGATAAGCCTGGAAGGGCAAGACATCTAACCTTTTTTGAAAGGTCTTGTATAAACAGTGGGGGTTATTAAGTATGGACTCAGTTTGGTATTGTGATATACAGCCACGTTAAGTTATCAAATCAGGGTTAAGTGACTGTTATTAGCCCTGAGAAGGGCAAGACTTTTTTGCTGGTTGTTACCTGGGGCGATCTAGTTATGGTTTTATCCTGAGTTATGTAGTAAATTTGGGATTTCATAGGGGTTAACGGCCTTGTCATCCCCTTGGGACGGGAAAGGCCCTTCGTTGATTGTATCTGGGTTACAAAACTTATACGTTTTATATGTGTATATATATGTTGTTTTATTATTAATTTTTGATATGGCCTATGGCTAAACAAATAAAACTTGATTGATATACTTAGTTACAGAGGAGAAGGGGACCCTGCATGATGGGACAGTTGCAAGAGCATCAGTGAGCCGGTCTTGAGGACTGAGCTAGGGAACGCCTGATAGAAGAGGTAGGTTTTTAGGAGGAATTGAGAGCCAATGTGGTGTAGTGGACAAGGTGCTGGACGTGGACCTGGGAAGCCGGGGTTCGAATCCCACCCTAGCCATGAACTGAGTGTGTAGCCCTGGGCAAGTCACCTCTCAGCCTCAGTTCCCCATGTGTAAAATGGGTGTGTATTCCTGTCCCTGTGGACTCTCTCCCCCTCCCCCCCCTTGTCCATCTTAGATTGTAAGCAGGAACCTGTCTTTGAAAATCTGTGACTAGTAGCGCTACAGCAATTACTAGTAGTAGTAACTTGGGAAGGTGGTCCAGCGGCAGAGATGGAGTAAAGTCCCTGTGCGGGAACGCAGCAGGAAATGAGGACAGAAAAGTAGGGGGATGTCAAGGCCATGAAGAACCCAGAAGGTGAAGGACAAGACGTTTGTGCTGATGCAAAGGGGGAGAAGGAGCGAAGACTTAACATCCAAGCAGCGGGCAAGGGGAATGACCTTGGAAGCAGAGCATGGAACAATAGCGAAAGGGTAAAAAAGTCAGCCCAGTAGAGATTGCAGTAGTCAAGGTGAGAGATGAGTAGTGCATGGAATTGTTCTTCGCACACAGGGTGAAAATAAACATGATGATGGCCTACTGCGGCCTTGCCGGACCATCTGCTTGTGGGCAGCCAGATGTTGGCCCGCTGCTGCCCCGGCCGGCCCAGGATGCGTCTTCCCGATAGTCCTGGGCCCTCAGGTTAAGCCAGGGGTCACCCAGGCGGGCCAGCACGTCTGCTTTTGGTGCTGAAGATCAGGGGCCACCATGGCTGCCTATTGTGGCAGGGTGCTAGGGGCCGCCCACCAACGTTGTTTCCCCGGCCTTACTGGGGAGCAGGGGAGGGCTCGCTGGGCGGCCCAGTTGGGCGAACAGTCCTGCGAGGCAAGGCAGCGCCCAGTCACGCCACGTTACCAATGGGGAACAAAGACAGACGGTTCGTGACTTCAGCGAAAGTCCTCTACAAGGATTCTATTCTAGCCGCAGGAGCTGGGGGACAATGAAGACACGCCTGAAGCGAGGAGACACGCTCAGACTCTGCTAGGGCCCGTGGAACGTTATTTACAGATTGGAGGACAGGACCGTGCCGCTCCGGGGGGGAGGAGGAGGAGAAGAAAACCAACAGAAGCCGGATTGCCTGTTATACACAAAAATCCAGTTGAGAGAGTCTCCAATGCAGAGAGCATAGAATCAGAGTTGGAGAGGTTCCTCAGAGGCCATCTAGTCCAACCCGCCCCCCCCCCTCAATGCAGGAAATCTGCAGCTACAGCATCCCCGGCCAATGGCCGTCCAGTCTTTGTATGAAAAGCTCTAGTGAAGCAGAGCCCGCCACTGCCCTAGGCGATTTGTTCCACTGTTAAACAGCTCTTACCCTTAGGAATTTCTTCCTAATTTTTTAACTGAAATCTGCTTTCTTGTAATTTGAGCTGATTATTTCTAGTCCTACTTTCAGGGACAACAGAGAACAAGTCTTTACTATTGTGTGACAGCCCTTCAGATATTTGAACATGCCCCAAGTCGTGTTTTCTCCAGGCTAAACCTACCCAGCTTCTTCAACCTTTCCTCACAGGACTTGGGTTTCCAGACCCCCTGATCATCTTTGTCATCCTCCTCCAAACCCATTCCAATTTGTCAATGGCCTCCTTAAAACGTGGGTGCCCAGAACTGGACACAGGACTTCAGATGAGATCTGACCAGCGTGGAACAATTACTTCTTGTGACCTGGACACTCTGCTTCTGTTAATGCAGCCTAAAATTGCATTTGCCTTTTTAGCAGCTGCATCACACAGCTGACTCTTGTTCAGCCTGTGATCAACTACATCCTTTTCACATGTATTGCTGCCAAGCCAGGTAGCCCCCCTCCTAGACTTGTGCCTTTGATTTTTCTTAACTAAATGCAGAACGTTACATTTATTTCTGTTGAATTTCATTTAGTTGTGGCCCAGTTTTCCATCGTGTCAAGTTCATCGTTTTGAATTTTATTTTTGTCTTTTAAAGTGGTATGTGCCGCCAAGATCGAGGCTTGGGGATCATACCCTCCAAGGACTTGGGCACCCCTGCATGACTCTGCGTGCTTGGAGTAACTCCACTGAAGCCAAGAGGACAATGAATGGCATGCATCGTTATGTTTGCGGCTAGTGCCACGAGCCCAGATTTCATATGGATGCCCTCAGCCTACCAAGATGCTACGGATTCCTAGGCTACACATAAAGGTGAACATTCCTAACTTCCATTCCATGGAAGGCAAGGTTTTAGCATCTCAGTAATGGCCAATTGCTTACAAAAGTGCTCTTGGCTAAAACAAAATGTAAAATAAAGGTCTTTGCATTGCTCCCAATTAGTGGCAGAAGGGTCTGCAGTATCAGGGCAGGATAACACCGCAATGTCTCAAGGCTTACTCTGGTGTGAGTGGGTTGTAGATCATGGCTGTACATATTTTGTTTTCCCCCAATTAGGCAGAGTTTATTATGGAATTAGCCCCTTCCATTTGTTAAGGCTGTACACTATACTATTATGTTCTGAACTGGATGGGGTTATTACGAGAAAAGGTTTTCTGTTTCTGGTTTGAAATTCCACACTGTTTGTTATTTACTAAACTAATCTCGCTGCTCTTCAACATGTTTATTAGCTTCACTACTCTACAGGACAGGTTCTCCAATTATTGCACAGTGCAGACCACCTCTTAAGAGAGCTGTTACCAAGGCCTCCACTATCCATCCAATTTCAGGTCCTACATTTATGGGCTTGCAACCTCCCCGTGCCAGCTACAACGGCTTCCCTGAAAGGGTAATAAATTGTGTATTTAATATATTTCAGCTGGGTTTAATGATCTGCAGCCTCTAGCAACAAGTGAGGGAAGTTGCATGCAAGGCATAGGCATTCTTGACAGCATCCCCTTTGTCCTGGCCCCCTCCCTAACTGCTGTATAGGTGCAGCCATTACTGGTCCCTGCTACTGTTGGCTGGTGCAGCCTGAGTGTGTCACAATGGGTGTAATGTCACCCGTGACATACGAGGCCACACAGAGACACAACCTCCCCATAAGGCGTCTCCTTTACCTACAGGTAAAGAATGCCTACAAAGAGTAACAAGAATCCTCTTGCTCGCCCGCTCTCTGTGGTTCCCCTCTGCTATACGGTAATGGGCGTGTGCATGCACTACGTCAGCGTAACCTCCTCTCTCACTAAACACACTGAAAACATCTCCGATTCCTGATTTCCGGCCACAGAAATATTGAGGGGACACAGCTAAAACAGTAGATTGCGTTTTGTGCCCCAAACCATTCCAGCATTGAATTGTTTGGCCCTGTAAATTCTACCACTCATTTACTCCCTGCATCACACCACTCACCATTTTCTTAGTATTTAGGGCAATTAGCAGCCAAATATTTGTGGCATATAAAAGATTATAGTATGTATGACTTTTGAGTGCACACTTTGGCAAAAACTTCCATTTTTTCCCCTGTTAACTTTAGATCAAAGCTGATGGGCATTTTTGTTTATACACAACAGTATTGTTTTAACATATCCTAAGTTTCCTACCTTACTCTTAAGTCAAGAATGAGGGCCAGGGGCTAAAGGTGCCATCATGGCTACTTTTTAGTTGGCCCCTTTCCCATTCCTACCTCTAAAGCACTGAAAGGATAGGGTCAGGGTAGGGAGTAGAGATAAGGGAAGGGACAGATCCATGATCCGAACCCTCCTCTTTCTGACCACATCCCTTAAACACCTCCATCCGCCACTTCTATGCAGCCCTCGGCGTTTGCGCCCCTGGGAGAGA
The DNA here is from genome assembly GCA_003113815.1 of Sphenodon punctatus. Taxonomy (NCBI): domain Eukaryota; kingdom Metazoa; phylum Chordata; class Lepidosauria; order Sphenodontia; family Sphenodontidae; genus Sphenodon; species Sphenodon punctatus. The sequence continues at coordinate 5,578,256 of QEPC01012679.1, read as the reverse complement.
AAAGGTTTCCCCCATCCTTGATCTAAGTGCAACTAAATAGGCTCTTGCACTATAACTGAAGGTCTTTATAAAGTGGCTGATGGGTGTAGTTTTCCATGAATAATTAGTATGACCTTAACCCAAACATTCCTTTCAGTTTGTTAACTAAAGCTGGTGGTATTTAAAGCAAACCCTGAAGTAACTTACAGTTTATCTTCAGAAATGTATTAGACTTTTACTGTTAAAATCTTCATCTTTCCTTGAACTAAGTTAAGACGTCGTTTGTCAAGTATTTATGCCTCATGAGAGCATGGTTCATCAACTGGACCGGTGATCCGTGGCAGGATTTGTTACAGATTAACATGAGAAGCAAGTTCAAACAGGAAATCTAGTGAATTAACTGCACAGTTAGAAAAGGCTTAGGAGGTAACATTTTAAAGTCACCAAGAAGTGGGACTAATCACCCTCTAAATATATGCCTTACTCCCAACCTGGAAGAGGCCACAAGCTTGCATACCCTCACCAACAGAATTTGGTTCTATAAAAAGATCATCTGAACCACTTAACCCTCCCCCTCCATGACTTTAAAGCGTACCACAGCAACCACACTTTTTCTAGACTTGTGGATTCCAGTTGTATCCCCCAAATGAAAACCTCTCTCCATCAAGGAGAATTCTTGCAGGAAAGGAGATCCTGTTTCTAATACAAACAGAGCTTACAAATACTCTATCACTGTTTAGCTAGAGACTGCATTGGGGACAAAAGTGTAGCTTTGCCCCTATGGAGAATTCTTGTTTTAAAAAATTAAGATTTCACATTATTTCATTAAAACAAAAACTCTTCCCTAGAGATTACAAAAATAGAAAATGTTTGTATTAAGTAAAAATTTTTTTTTAAAAAGAAAGGCAGGTAACGTGCCTTTTTAGAAAAAGGCCATAGACAACACTCCTTCATAGGTCCATCAATTCTACTCAAAATCACTACGCTCTAGTAAAAAAAACAGACTGAATTCTTCGTAGTTTACCATCAGATACATATGTGAAATGGAGCAGATATTTGGTGGATGCAATTGCAAACAGGACAGTTCACACATAAAAATCCACAAACAAAAACTAATGTTACAGAAGAACATTTTTTGCTCATAGCTTTACTGCAGACACCCATTGCTAATTACACAGCTTATTAACAATAATAAATTATTAAGTTCAAACAACAGCATGCAAAATCCAAGTAAAAGTGCAAAACCTATTTAAAGATCAGATTGGGTGCATGAATTACTACTGTAGTCCTCAAATTATTTGTGCGGCATTATCATTAGCAGTGTATCTTGCAAACATAAATCCTCTGTAAAGCAATTAGCAACGTATCTTGTGAGGATAATTCACTAGGCAGACATGTTCAAAGGTTAACATTTTGTGCAAATACATTGAAAATTATATTTTTACATTTGCTTCCAGTGATTATGAAACATAATAGTTGGACAGACCAACGTGCCGCGGCTGAGTGGCTACAGCACTTGACAACATCCCTGAAGGCTGTGGGGTTCAAGTCCCACTTTGTCACACACTGGGGGGTTAAATCTAATTAGCTATAGACTTGGGTGAGCAGGATCAAGAACCAGAACCGATTGGCTTCATCTTCCATTAACAATCCCATGAACCATCACTTTCAATAGAGATGTAAAACTCCTGATTTGATTTACAAATTGCCTCCTTAACATCAAGGAGATGATGTGGAATTTAGAGTATAGACTTGTACCGATTAGAACTTGGAACTCGATATACATCTGAAGGTTGCTTGAGTGCATATGAGAAAAGAATTTATAAGGTCACTCTCAACCAAGTTCCCACATCACAGAACCTGCCGTAAAGGACTGACTCCCTCCTTGGCATTCAGCAGACATAACGAGGACGTCTCACCCCTACTAGTGGCTTCTCCACAAGGTGGCATTGACATTCTAGAAGAATATATAGGGGAGAAGTTGTGCTGCTTCTGAAATACCTTTCCTGTGGCTCTATAGTGGACAATAGCTTCTCATTGCTGTACAACGCCAATATTTTTCACCAGTTCTGGTATATGTTCAATAATCCTGGTTGCCTAGGCAGCGCTACTTAATGCACAGATTGGAGTACAATGGGTTTACTTGGATTTCTTTAGAGGCTGGTTAATGCGTGTTTGGTGGGTCCGTTTCCACCTCTCCCTGGTCCACCGTCCGTGATTCTCCACAACTTCGTGCAGCAGGTCAATGAAGGAGTACTCATTGTCTTCCAGTAAGGTGTTATCACCTGGAGATCCGGTATGATCAGTCCTGTCTGAGGGCAAAGGAGAGGACTGATTGTCCTTACCAGTCCCAGCTGGTGAAGGTAGGCTTTTATGGAATTGCATCGTTTTTACTCTATTCTTGTCTTTTAATGCTTTTCTAGGCTGTGAAAAATGGAAAGCTTCATGCTTAGATTCTTTCCTAAGTGGAGATGCTAGTTCTTTCACTGGCTTTGTCTCTTTTGTTATAATACTAGTTTGGGGAGTGCTGCAATCGGGCAGTTCATGAGGTTCATTTCCAGTGGATCGATATAAATTGCCCTGTCTTCGTTGCTCATCTTGGAATTCTGTTTCCCTGACGGTCGTTGGCATGCCAAGATCACTGATAGGCACAAAGAGCTGTGCCTCATTATTTAGAAAGCCTTGGCGCGGTCCCCCTTTGCTCTTTTCGTAGGGCCAAGTCGAAACTCGCTTCAAACCTACAAACTCATTTGCACTTGTAACCACACCCATTTTTTCTTCCATGGCAGACGCCCTGGTTGGTGGCTCCTCCATAGTAGAAACAACACTTAAATACAAGAGCGGTTCAAGATTCTCCGTCGGAGAACTGCTTTTAGATTCATTCTTCCCAAATGTTTCTGGAATCTCACTGTCCTGCATCGATTGCTGTGGCACTTCACAAGTATCCTTCGTTGGCATCTGGGTACTTAGCTCCGTTGAAGGAAAGTTCACGTGTTGACTTAGAACAGACCTTTGATCGCCGTCCTGCAAGCTGTTAGCGGTGCGGACGCCATCTTTATTTTCCATGCAGCTTTGCTCGTTTATTACTGCCCAAGGAGCTCTAGTCTGCTCCTGGTTTCCGCCAGCAACGCAGCCGAGATGTAAACTTCCTTGCGGAAATTCAGTTCTTGACATAACTGCCGAGGCCGATTTAGCGCGACCTTTCACCATTCTAGTTTGTAGGACGCTGTCCACCTCCTCCACGCTTGCCTTGACCTTATCGCCAGGCAGCCCTTTGGTCCCCAGTCTCTCTGCCGTTTTGTTGACGTGGTTCATGTGCATCTCACTAGTTGTTCCACGTCCTGGTTGGATTTGTTTTTTATCTTGTTTCACCTTCAAGAGCAGGAGCAGCAGCAAAACAAGAGAAAGCAGCACTGGGGAAAAAAAAAAAAGCAAGAAAATAATTTTTAAAAACACATTGAAAACCGGAGGGGGTGGGGGGAGGAGCAGTAAGTTTTTGAAAGACCAACGTTTCTTGCATGTTGAAAAATAAATCGGTTACAGCAAAAACACATTTAAATACATGGAATTGGGTCTGTAGAGTTGGAAGGGACTTCAAGTCAACTTGTCCAGCCTCCTTGCCCTAAGGCAAGATATCCCCGAGTCAAGACTTTCCTTGAAAAATCTCTACGGAAGGAGATTCCACAACCACTTCTATGCAGCTTGCTCCAACTGTTGAACTGTTCTATGAGTTAGGAAGTTTTTCCTGGTATTTAACCTAAACTGACCTTGCTGGAGAGTAAAATCATGATATCTTGTCCTGTACTCAGAGGCAAAGGAGATTAAGCAGTCTCCATCTTTATTGTAGCCTGTTAAATATTTGCAAACTGTCAACACATCCCCTTTTAATCTTTTCTTCTTTAGACCAAACATGCCCAGTGTCATCATGCTAAGTTGTTGGGACATGAAACTGGCAGACCACGATTCAAGTCCCACCTCAGTCACATACTCACTAGATGGCATTGGGCTAGTCTCTGGGGCGGATCCCATGCCCTGCAGATCCCACGCGCAGCGCTGCACACCTGTGCAGAAACTGCGCACTGGCCATGTGGAGGTGGGATCCAACAGGGCATGGGATCCGCCCCATTGTCTCTCAGCCTCTATTACCCCATCTGTAAAATGGGAATAATAGTGGTCACGTTTGTTGCGAGGGTGAGCTAGGTAAGGATTATAAAGCACTTAGAATATTAAAAGTGCTATATAAATTACTACCACCACCACCACCACCTGTATTCTAGATCCTTGAATGGGAATGTAAAAAAATGGATGGTATTGGCATGGACTATAAACACATGCACAGATTTCATGGCAAAAGTGAACAAAATCTCCCTTACTAGGGTCATGATGGTTTTTCTAATCACTTGCACTCTTTAAATCAAGACTGGACGTTCATAAGAGATACACTGTAGCTCAGCTAGATGCTCTGGAACTTAGGGGAAGAATTCCTGCTTTTAAATACATCGTCTTTTGTTGAATATGCCAGAGTGTTTATTTGAATGCAGTACTTAACACTTCGTTAAGATATTCCATATTAAAGTTACGTCTGCTGCATTCTATATATTTTTAAAAGCTTCCCCATGCCTGCAATTATAAATGTACTTTATTCTCAAGCTCCTTGGATGATACAGTGAGGTTTTTAGCTGCTAATCTCTTGCTGAAATTATGAAATTTTATTGCTAATTGGAATTATAAAATTGGCCTTATGTTATACAACGAAGTATCCATTTATCCATTACTTTATTAAGTACCGAAAAAAGAATCCAAGGTGTGTAATACAAAAGTGATCATTTTTCTGAACAGAAGAATCATACCTTTCGTTACTTTTCACGATGGAATTATCTTTTCAGTGCTCCATTTTCATGTGAATATTCCATTGAGCAAGGTGACCTTTCTTTGTGAAAATTAAAGACTTTGGAATGCTCGAGTCACCCCCAAGGATAGATCTTTAAGGCTCATGTTCGAAACCAAGTATCTTACATGAAATAAACTTTTTTAAAAAAAAAAAAAGAAATTGACTGAAAACTTACCTAAACACACTAGCACTGCTGGTAACCCAGTTTTATAAAAGCCATTCTCATGCAATGGTGACAAGAGGGCAGAGGGGCAGTTGAAGTCAGAGATGTTCCAGACGGGGATTCCGTTCACATTCGGTGGGCTCCGACACACAACCGAAGAGGCATCTTCCAACAGAGAAGCATTCATCAGCTCTACAAAAACCAACAGCATATGAGCAATAATGTATGGTGGATAAAGTACCAATAGCACTTGGAGGTTCGTCTAAGTCCGAACCTGTTCCAACTTCCGAAGGCAACGTAAGGCTTTCTAGATTGGCCAGGCATTCAGCAGTGGGGGAGTGGTGAATTAAGGGATTTTACTTGGTTTCTTTGGGGTATTTTAATGTTTGGCTTCATTTTTGTGTATTTTTGATTGTTTTTATGTATTTTCAACTCATCTTTAGCCTTAATGAGCAGAGTGGGATAGAAATGCAAGATAAATTATTTGAACAAGCATTCGGCAGGCAAGAATAGGGGTGGGGTTTTTTTGGAGGAGGAGTTTAAGGGGGGTTTTGAGTGTAGGGAATTGGGAGGTGGTACTGGGTGGGGTTTGTGAGGGGTTGGGGGTATTTTTGTAAAGATTTTAGTATTTTTATTGCTTGTAATTTGCCCTGAGCCTTTGGCAAGGGCAGCATACACATTTGAAATAATAAAATTAAATAATAAAATTAAAAAATGGTTCCACTGACACAAGAAGGGCAACGTTTTCAAATTGTTTCTTTGAGCACTTTTTATTTGGCTAACTATAAATTAGGTAATCAACTTCAGTTACCGATGGTTGAGCCCTTTATCCCCGATCCAAGGTCCGCGATCAGAAGAGGCAGAAATGGGGCTGAAGAACCCTGCTACGGTGGCATTGGGTACTTTCAGACATGACGCTAACCACCCTTGGTGGTTATTTATGCATGTTGCAGGGCTGCATAGGACACCAATACAGCCCTGCAACATGCATAAATAACCACCAAGGGTGGTTAAAGGGTGGTTAGCGTCATGTCTGAAAGTACCCATTGGGGGAAACTTTCCCCAGGCTCCCTGCACGCGTGCACTGTGCAATCACACACACACACACACACTTGTAGTTTTGGTCTGTGTGTGTGTGTGTGCCAGAGGCGCATGCATGGACTCTGGATCGGGGGACAAGCCGCCTGATTTTATTTCTTAAGATGCATTTGAAGCAATCTTGTACAGAATGGACACGGTCTAGATAACCCAATAGGGTCTATGTCTTAGGATGTAATTAATCTTTGTTTTAGGTTATCAGTTGGATTAAACCAGATTTAGCTGTTGAAACTGCAATTGAGTATAATTGTTTTTCCATTGACTTCAATTTTCATTCCAACTGGAAGGGCCATCTCTGTCATCGTACTACTACTAATAATAAAGAAGCTTATCAAGCTCACGTGTTACAGGTATGACAATATGGAACAATTATCAGCACTCCACTTACCAAAACTTTGTCAATATTATTTTCCCCACCGCTAGGATTTTACATCATGGATCTATTCAATCTAGTCTTTACAAAAAACTGTTCTAGGTTGGATGCTTGCATACAGAAAGAGGGTTAATAGCATAGCACCCAGCAGAACAGGACCCCAACTTTGATATATTGTACTATAAAAATTACACAATCAAAGAGCAGTTCATGACAACCTGCAATAGCATGGTATTACTGAATGATAAATACAACAGAATTCCAAGTATCTTTCTTTCCACTCTTCTTTTCAGAAATTGTTTCACCAATTCTCCTCCTCCCTTCAGCGGTCCATAGAATCCCAGTTGTCTGAACATATCTAAGGTAGCCCCCGTGGTCAATTCCACTGTACATTACCTTGCAGAAAGACTCCAAAATCCTGAAGTTCACAGGAACAATTCCATGGATTGTTACCAAGTTTCATTGCTGTCGACAGGAGCCCACTAAAGACACTTCTTGATAACATAGACAAGTTGTTATTAGAGAGATCGACAAAAGTTAGCTTCAGTAAGCTCTTCAAACTTCCAGTAGCGATCTTATGGATTCTATTACTTGCTAAAATAAGTGTCGTCAGGTTGACAAATCTGGACAACATATGGGGTCCTATTTCCTCAATGATGTTCCGAGAGAGAGTCAGTTTTTCCAAGCGCCCTGGATTGGAAAGCCAAGCAGCCATGATTGTAGTCAAATTATTCCGATATAAACTGAGTTTGGTGAGGCTTTGGAAAGCTTAAAAAGCTCCAGGTTCAATTTTCGTGATGCCACTGTTTGCAAGAGCTAGACTGGTGACCGATTGCAAGTTTGGATGGTCAAAGACAGTCGAATTGATGATCCCAATCTTCGTTACAACGAATAAAATAGAGGTCAGCCTTTCTGGAAAAGCTAGGGAACAAAACAAGTAATATATATATCTGAATACCCAAGGACTGACATCAGTTCATTCTCTGCGGCAGGGATTTCCCTTCTACAAGGTCTTGGAGCAGGAGTGGGGAACATTTTTTCTTCCCGGGGGCCACTGTAAAAATTAGTGAAAGCACTGAGAGCCACATAGAAGTTGGGGGCAGAGGTGCATAGTAGCTATGCTCAGGGTGGATCTTCATCATGAGCTCTCTGCCATCGATCCATCCCCTATCCTTGAGGGCATGTCTTCACCCCTGCTCCCTTACCCCGAGCTCAGTCTTTCTGTACTTGAGGATAAGAACAAGATCCAGGAAATGCAAAGGGGCAAAATAAAGAGCAGCCTTGGGCTGCATTTGTCCATGGGCCTGAGGTTTAGCAGCCCTTTCACAGCAACGGGGCCCCAAATTTGTGCATGCGTGGCCCCACTGAGAGACAATTCTATGTTCTGTACAGCGCCAGGCACATGGCTGGCCCTATATAAATGTTTATAATAATGATTATTATAATCTTCTGACCCTAAGCAGCAAAGGCATGCAAAGCATACCGAATATTAATCAGGTCATGACCTCATTCATAAATGGCCAGAGAGTTGAGAATCTCTCTTAGGAGGCAGAAGAACAAAAGCAAAACTTAAAAACATTATTTCAGCATAATCTAGAACTTGAGGTTTCTGAAATATGGGACATATATACATTGTTGTGTTAAGAGGTTTGCACCCATATTAAATTTCCTGTCCGGTCTACATATGGCACAGACCCATACAAAAATAGAGGCATCTGCATATATATTGTACCTCAGCTTTTTAGCTAGTAATCTGATAAATGCACATACTTCTCCCAGACCCCTCAAATAGCAATAGCGATACTAATTCAAATTATTTGGAAACTATAAAGATTAGTGTGGCTTTTTAAAAAAAATGTTTTTAAGATAGCATAAATGTAAACATTAAAGTAGAAAAACAGTAAGATGAAAGACTCCGAAGGCACTTAAAGGTGAAAACTAAAGCCATTCACTTTGAAAAGGACTACAGTGTCTACCCCTCTCCCCCCCCGGGATAGACGGATTTCATACCCACAGGCAATACCTGCATATTTGGGTACTGTTTTGGATATCCAAATCGGTATCCAAATACCATTCAAGTACACAAAGAAACACAATTTCTGTTATTGTTTGTTCAAGTGCCCAAAATTACCCCCAAACCACAGATAAAATGCGTATTTTGGTATACCGGTTGTCGTTATTTCAGTATACCGTTTTCGCTATTTTGGGTACCCAATCAAAAACAGGTTCGGGTACCAGAAATTCTATGGGCATACCCATTTCAGCTGTAATTTGGGACCAGATCCTGGCAACAATTACATGCTGCAAACATCGTTGACATTTTCAGAATCACAGCCATTGTGGATAAAATAATGTCCCTTAAATCCATTCAGGATGAGGCATTGCAATTCTGCAATTTATTCATTAATGAACAGAGCCTCTTCACTAATATCGAAAGTAACCAGATAAAGTCAAGCACTGACTGTTTAATTATGAGCTTTTTGAAACAATCGCATTTGGAGAGGAATGCTCCCGCCGGAGGAAAAGTTAGACAGTAAGTTTGCAACACAAATATAATAATGCGTGTCTTCAAGTAATTGAGAATCAAATCTCGGAAAGCTTACCATCTGGAATGGCAGAACAAAAATACTCCTTTTCTTGCACACACTGCGATTGTGATAACTTCACCCACGTCCAGATTAGAATCAGCACAAATCTCACTGCAAATACACACGTGCTTAAAATCAGGAAGCAATATTTCAAAGCAGCAGGCTTTGCCTTCCTTTTAAATTGAGTATGCAACCAGTAGAACAAACGTACATCTTGGGAGCAAATCTAGCGGCTCTTTTCCTTAGGTTTAAAGTTACAAATGGGCATAGGAATTTGGCAGAAGCTACAGGACCCACAGGACAGGAGGAAGAGTTCACAATAGCAAGGTTTTCACTACAAAACCTTGAGGCTGGATAGAGTCAATTGACAGAAATGGTTCTGGATCACGGGTATGTAAGCAGAGTTTGTTATAGGAAGGCTTGTCCAATTCAAAATGCCTTGACTTAAAAGTCTTGAAAACTAATAAGTTACTTTCTTGTTTCAGGGAAGCTTAAAAATAAAATTACCAAATGCTCGGTTTCATCAAATGATGGCTTAACTGAGTTCATTAAGGCAACTCTTGTATCTATTGATTGTTAACTAGCCTGGAACTTCACAGGATAACCCATTACCTGCATGCAGCTTTAGGTTTATAGTGCAGAATTTTAAAACACAGTACAAGCAACAGGTACTTACATTTCATGTTGCACAAATTCTTCCTGTCGTTTTAAAAAGATTGTCAACTTTTGCTTCTGTGGGAACACTAAAAACACTTGCAAGAGAGTCTGCATGTGATGAAGTGGCAATAATGATGCAGGAAGGATTTTTTTCTATCAAAGACAAGTCAAGACCTGTTATATTAGCTTCATTTCTTCACCTCCTTGGGGTGTCACTGTGGTGGGCTAAAAGTGCAGTCAAATGCATGATTAGTAGTGCGCATCTCCACGGATCTGCCACAACTGCAGTAATTTTTAACCATGTCACAGCACGCACAAGGGTCACCAGCAGAATTAAGTTCAGGGGCAAAGGAGGGGAGGGAGGGACAGCGGATGGGAGAGTCAATTTGCTCTGCCTCTTTTAATGTGATCACACACACACCCCTTTTGAGCATCATGATTTTGTGGTGCTTGGAGAGGTGTGGCTGCGTCAGAGAGGCAGGAATCAGAGGGTTGCAATCACAGCCCTTTTACACTCTCCTTTTGATGCCGATGAGTATGCATTATAAATAAATTAAACTTAATGGGCACAATCGAGCTCCGTACAAGTCAATGGGAGTTTAGTCATTGACTTCAATGGGAGCTGGATTTGTGCCCGTTGCCTGGCTTTTTATCCATTAGAGATCAAAGGATATTGGTAGAAATGTAACACGGAAAGAGGTCCTCGGGAATTTTGTTAACCGTTTTTCATTTAGGAAACCCGTTTTCTGAATAATCAATGTTCGCTATGAAAGTAAACACATTCAGTTTTACATCCAAAACAAAGAGGAAAAAAAAACCTTGACTCTTTTTGGCACTGATGCAGGACAGATGTATTTTTATATACTCTTAAAGCAACTGGAGTATATAACCATGCAATGCACTTCATCTCGCTTCAAGTAACCAGTATTAAAAGCATCCATTCACCAGAAGGTTTTCAGAATCTTTGTCCATCTTCGAAGAGCAGAAAGGGTTAGTTCATCCTCTTTCGGATAACCCTCCCCTACACACCACCTTTCACTAGTTGTGCATTTGAGGAGTTCTGTACATGAATGTACGTAAAAGCTTTTTGGCTTTTTAAAAAAAAAAAAACAACACAAAACTGCTGCACCTTCTTTCGGAACTTATCACCCATTTGCTCAACAGCTCAATGACCCGACGGGAATATTTGTTGTTTCATAGGGTGTTTTCAAACATAACGGTTCTCGGGCACCACCACGGAGTCCGGAGAGGAGCTGCCACTGTGGCCAGGACCGAGCTGGGCCCCCGAAATAATGCAACGGTGGCTGGGTCGCCGGGTGGGGAGAAACCCATCACCGCCCCCACCAGGTCAAAGTGGTGTAAAGCGGGCCACCCATCACGTCTGAAAACACCTAGAGTCTACAAGAAGCGTCACAATTTATTTCCTTATACCACCAACACACCAATTTCTGCTATCATTATGGTAGAAGATTTCAAATATGGACCAAAAATTAAATTAACCAACATCAGCAATTTGAGGAAAAACTGGATGGAGAATTTGGTAGCTGAGTCAGGGTAGACTCAAATCAGAAGACTAAACTGTGTAGCTCAAGATTAAATCCCATGGAAAGGAAGTCCCATGGAAGCAAGTCTTACAGTAACGGTTAGAGTAGCAAGGGATGCGGGTGTCGCAGTGTGGGAGGCAGAAGAAAGGGTCTATAGAAGAAACGAAAACACCCAGAGGCGAATATTATTTCCCAGGGTCAGGAGTTCGAGGCCTGACCCCGACAGCAGGTTGCATTGTTTTTAATGTTGGGTATGGGTTATATCAATGGTCAAACAAGGGCTGCTGAAAATGAGCAGAAAAAATTCAGATTTAAGTAGAAAGCCAACACAGCGCAGATGATTTTTTTTTTTTTTAATCTCCACCTCATCCTACCTACCAGCTTGCTAAGAGTGTAGCGTGACGAGACTATAGGCACAATCCTGACTACTGAAGGCAAAGGCTAAACTCCAACAGGCTTCAATGGGTTTAGTATCGCTCCCTATATTTCAGTTCTCAAACGATAAGGCTACCTTTGGCAAAACTCTTCAAAATATTTGGGGTGTACAGGAGACATCACGTATAACTAAAAAAAAATACACCAATTACAGATGTTTCACCAAACTAATACATAAACAATATAATGTTAACGTGCGTGAAAAATCATAGGAAGAAAATAAACTGAAACTTTATAGATGTGCATTCGTATTGTATTAATACAAACTGCATTGATTTATAGCACTTTACGTTGGCCAACACACAACAGACGTTGCAACTAAGCTATAATTTGCTAATTTGCTTCCTCTACTCATGGCCCGAGAGAAATTTTAACACTAAGATATGAAACAAAGATTTGGAAATTCAGTGAAAACACTTTTTAAGATTATGTGCAAAGTCATGCAACATGTAAGCCATGTAGTCTGCTTTGGTAACAAACTTTTGAAAAACACATCTAAACTCCAAAAGTTCAAGGAATTGGCAACACATCAATTGGTATGAGAAAAATCAGAAAACTCAAAAGGGCACTAAGTTGTGAGAATTCCGGATACGTTCCCACAAACGATGCATTGCAATGAATAGAACTATGGTACACAAATTAGCCATAAAGAGTCCCAATTGGTTCCCTGACTCCTGAAGAACAGTCTCCAATTGATACAGGGGTGGAGACGAATCTAGAAAATGGATGGGAAACCTCGGGCCCAGAGGTCAAATGTGACCCGCGGCTAGTTTTTATTTGGCCCCTTTCGAGTTCCTGGATCTGGCCCCTGGATCCAGTTCCTACCCTTCAAGCACTGAAAGGCTGAACTCAGGGAAAGGGAGCAGAGATAAGGGGCATGTACTCAGGGGTAGATTCATGAACCTTCACTGGTAAGTAGCCGATTCGATTCAATGGGTGGCTTTTGAAAATAGTATTCATGATTAGATCACTGTGGCTATTGCTAATGTACCAAGTTAGAGAGAGTCTGGGATGAGATCGACGGAAAAAGCCATTAAATAGTCCCCACTTTCGAAATGGATACCATTCCCATTGCTTGGAAAATGAACAAATTAAAGCCGTCTTTGGGGACAGTCAGGGAAGCTACTTTTCTAGAAGGTGAACATTAAGTGCAACCATAATACACAAGTTGTCAATTAGGAGTAGTTTTGAAAGGGATTCTTAATGAAATTCTGTACTACAAAGAAAAAAGGAAAGCTTAATTAGGGAACGCAGCAAGATTGTAGGCACAAAACTAAGTCATAGCCCAGGATTCTTTCCTGACTTGAGGCTCAATCCTGTACAAAACATATACCTCTGCAGAACAGTACACACTGGGTGAAAACAGACATGACGCTAACCACCCTTGGTGGTTATTTATGCATGTTGCAGGGCTGTATTGGTGCCCTATGCAGCCCTGAAACATGCATAAATGACCACCAAGGGTGGTTAAAGGGTGGTTAGCGTCATGTCTGTTTTCACCC